>QFEC01074532.1:0-12434 GCA_003316585.1 Gomphus bonarii | reverse complement strand
GAAGCTGAAAGGCAGGTACTCACGTTGAACGGAACGAATCAACAGCAATGCATCCTTAGAGCGGGGTTTCAGGATGCAGGGAAAGGGTTTAGGATGGCTGGTACAAAAATTAAAATCACGGCGAGATTATGTACTTGAAACAATTGCTCACCACACTGTACCTGAGATAAACTCCTCTCGAGGGGTAATCTCCATTCCGGAATCATCTTTGGCTTTGCATATGTCGAAGGCGGCAAGACTCATTGCCATGGAGATAAAGACGTTCGCCCCAGCAAGCTCCACGCCAGGGCATCTTCTTCTTCCAAAACCAAATACAAACTCATGAGGATCGAGCTGGGCTTCTCGACAGTCACCGACATTGTAAAACCTGTCCGGACTAAATATCATTGGATCGGTATAATGTGTAGGATCGTGGGCGATCTCCCTGTGATTCCGAATCGTGGTGAGACACAATAGGGCCCCTCATGATAACCCTACCATATATTACTGAAAACAAGAGATCCTTTTGGAATGAAATATCCGTGATACTCGTCATCTGTTATTGTACAATGGGGTATCCCTGGAAGATTATGGCGATAAAGCACTGCGGATGAAAAACAGAGTTCAAATACCCATCGGCCCGACCGGATGCCAACGCAATACTTCTTTGTATAACGCGGTAAGATAGGGAAGGTGGTCGCGATCCTTGAAGGTTGGAAGACGATGCATTCCAATGACTTGGTCAATTTCCCTCTGTGCTTTGCGCTGGACTTCGGGATATAGCACCATTGCTAAAAAGAACGTACTCAAAGTTGCAACAACCTAAGCAGTAATCCCCACAAGTTAAATATCATAGGAAGCGGGGTAATTAACTGAATTCCGGGTGCTTACAGTGTCCGTTCCACCGCCATACAAAGAGTTGGCGGCCCATTTCACGGAATCAGCTTCTTCGGAGTCAAGCTTCTTCTGAAGCATGGCAGAAGTAAAAGATGGGTAAGCTACACCATCGCGCTGAATTCTCAGTTTTACAAACTATGGCCAGATTCCTGAGATGGTTACACCCACTATCTGCTTCTCGACAAACTGGTGAGGACGAAGAGCTTGTTCGATGTTCGTCTGGCGATAAAGTTTGGCGACCTGCTTGAATCGTGTGCCAGGCATCCAGTCTGGAAGGTATCGCACTAAAAAGATGGTAAGTTCATTTCCGAAGCACACAAGCAGAGAAGCCCTACTGAATGGGAATATATCAACAAGCCACAGACCTGGTTTGGTAGCGACGTAAAACTGCTTCGCCGCAGTTTCAACTAGATTAACCAGAGGGTCTACACCTTTCCTCTCGACGGGATAACCGTGGGATAACTTTAGGAAAATCGAACCAGCGGTCCTTTAAACAAAGAGTTATAGTGAGAAATGCCGTATCTGGATACAATCAGAAGCACCCACAAGCGTATGTTATGTATGAGATTATCGGGATTCTCATTGACACGGTAAAGAAAGTATTTTGTCTGGAGTTCCTGTACCAAGTGAAAGGCAGAGATAGCTGCCTTTGTGCCAATATAGCTATACACCATTTTTCGCATGTCTCGAAAGTGTTTGTTGTATTGGCTGAGTATCATTTGTCGATTCCACCCAATCCTAAGTTTGGAACGTTAATAAATCATTTGCCGGCTTTCTGAGAAACGCACATTTCACCAGCGAAAGGGAGCACAGGACGCCCACAGTATATGGCTGACCTTTTATCGAGGAGATCCTGACATGCATCCAGGGTATTGAGGATGATAACCGGCTGTCCCAGAATGACCACTGAGCTTACGGGGCCTTGAGACCCGGAGGATCAGAGGAGTTGATACAGAAAGAAACGAGAACGTACCATAAATTGTCTTGTATTTTGACCAGTGTAACCACTCGTATCCATTGGGTAGATCGAGAAAATTTCCAATGACAGGGAAACCTCTGGGTCCAGGAGGGAGAGATGCTCGGTAATGTAACCAACGGACGACGAAGACAGAAACCACTGCGAGACTGACAGCGATGTTCATATCGGAAACCATCACGTTAACCGGGTCTATCCGTTTCTTTTTTGATACTGTGAAGCATAGTTCTAGCGATATAAATCAAGAGTTTATTTGCAAGACCAGAGACAAAGCGCCCATTATGTAAACCAACTTGATATGAGATTGGCGAGCAAAATCTTTTTTAAGATCATGACAGATGGTTGAATTTGTTGGAATGTATGGTATCCATTGTCACATTACTCTATTGTTCTACTATTTATTGTTCTATTTCTCTATTGTTCTGCTTTCACTCCACAATAGTTACACTCTACATATATAAGGTGAAGGGTAGATACATGTCTCCTCAGTTGTTGCAATTCACTGACTGAGGTAAGACACTCATCTATTACCATTAGATAGTTACTCACATATTCTCCATGTAGAGTCTACTTAGGTATTATATTATTATCAGTCGTTGCAATTCACCGACTGAGAGTCTACTTAGATTCCTACAGAATTATATCATGATATTCTGAACCCCAAAAAATATTAGAAAAAGTAATGTTTTTATAGGGTTTTCTGGGAATTCTGGAATTTTCTCATAGTTATCCCTACCTGGGGTGAAAAAAAATATAATTATGTAGATTTCCACTTTTCTGGATTTTCCTCAGGAGTTTCTCAATGGGGAACTTTCCTATGTCTCTAGCGTGTTAATGAGTTGTAGCGTAGCCGATTTGTTTATGCAGTAAGTCATAAGACGTGCTTCCTCAATGACCCATCAGCATCTATCTACTGATGGGAAATGCCGTCGGAACTTATATTGGCCTATGTCGTGACGATGGTGGTAGCTTGTTTACGGTTAGTCTTACCATCAATCTACCAATACCGACCGCTGGAGTTACAACCTCAACAGAAGGCGTCAAGATAACTAATGGCATCACGGTAGCCATATATACCCACCTTCGATGTCACGAGTCGCGGTATTTGTCGCAGAGGAACTGCCTCGGTGGGAAAGCGTCAAATGTCATGATTCCCCTGGAGACTCTGATGATCTAGCTAACTGAGAAGAGTTCAATTCATAATGCTCCACGCTGCCGAACACACCCCTTGCAGGGATTCCTGTTGCTGGCTAAAAAGTGTTCGCTATCTTATTAAATCTAACCCATTTTGCCAATAATAGAGAGCAACGAAACTAATAATATTTCCGACAAACCACATAACCGTGCCTGGGCCGGATTCACCTTTTTATATAAAACAACTTATCAACCGAATTGTCCTGACCTTGAGATGTCTGTGTTGACTACTTCTTCTGCTGCAGGGGGCGCGACATCAGTCATTAAACCATGGGTATGTTTAGCTACGTACTCTCTTGGCTTCAGGTTTTCATTTTATGTTTTTAGGTGGAGCTCACACGCGTAAAGAAATTCGCCGGAACAATGGTCTTATTCTGGCCGTTTGGTATGAATTACTCTCTGTATCGACCACAGTGTGATGTACCGATCACCCAGCATGGTCTTTGACCATGATCGCTCGAGACATGAACCTTTCCGTCTCTTCTTATGCCCTACTTCTTGCCGAAGGATTTTGTGGCGCGTGTCTTCTTCATAGGTGTGTCTGCTTTCATTCATCTGACATGGCACTAATGTGAGGCAGTGGGCCATATTCTATATATTTTACTCTAAGTGACCTAAGTGCATGAATCATGTATTTTAGGCGGAGGCTGCATCTGGAATGACATTCTAGACAGAGACTTCGATCGTAAAGTCGGTACGTTTGTCATGAGAGAATAATTTTCCTCTTGACCGACACCTTGGTTAAAGAACGAACCAAAAATCGTCCTGTAGCAGACGGCCGAATAACCGTACCCCAGGCTCTCGCATTCCTCCTTGTGCATCTCTGCCTCTTGGTGCGCATGATATGGTTTACTGATCCTATAGTGTAAGAACTACTCCGCTACAGCTTTTTGTTATATGACGATGGTGAGCTGACCTAGATGGAAAATCGGTTGCGTCTCTATCTTCCTGCTTCCTGGAATTTACCCCCTAATGAAACGAGTAACCTACTGGCCGCAAGCATGGTTGGGTACGTGCAACCCTACATCCAATGCAGATGCTGTGTTGACCTTTTGCTATTTCGCAGGCCTCGCTTTAAATGCTGGAGTCCCGATGGCCTCCGCTATCGTCACGAACAAGATTTCAAGATCTACATTGATCCTTGGCGTCGGTGCTTGGGCGTGAGCTGCTTTCTTTCACCTAGTGATTGATCAACCGCACATTATTGAGTATTATTCATGCAGATGGACTATTTGGTACGGTAAGTACCCCTGGACTTTCGACAACCAGACATATCACCATCGTCGATATGGATCATCATCTCTTCGCTACAGATACAATTTATGCCTGTCAGGACAAGAAATATGATGCCCAAGCCGGTGTCAAATCAACTGCCCTCCTTTTCGGAGACTCAACAAAGCCACTCTTGTCCTTGTTTGGCGTCATTCTTATATCATCTCTATCCACCTGCGGCATACTCAATCAGGCAGGTCTCGTGTACTTCGTCATTACCGTAGGAGGTGGTGCATTTCTCTTAGCGAAAGAACTATGGCAGGTGGATCTTGATGACCCGAAAAGCTGTTGGGAAACGGTACCCTTTCCCACATTGCTCACCGCCTCGATAATGACAATGATTCCTCTCTAGTTTCATAGAAACGGGTTCATTTTCGGAGCTATGGTTTGGCTGGGAATGGCTTTGGACTACAGGTCATCTAAAGTTCCGAATCTGTGAAATTCCTGTGCTCGGGGAATTTATTTTTCAGACTGTCCTCAAAACAGCGCCGAGACATGTGTGTGTGTGTGTGATGCGGACTTTCTTCCCAAGATACATCGTTTACGAATATTTAGAGTTTGTACCGAGTTTTTACCCAGTTTATTCAGGCGTAAGATATCGGGTTGATTCTTACAGTGTTTCATCCTTCAGCGTAGTAGGGGGAGCCGCCAACCTGATGGAATATCTGAGGACACTAGGAGCCGTGAAGAATCGTTGATTCTTGCTCATCTAATTTCCTCTTCTTACGGTGACCGATACCCTGAAGAAGCAATCACAGGGTCTAAATTCCGGCTATCAGCCAAAACTCTTTCTAACACCGCGTTCACCGTGAGAAATCGGTCGGCGCTCGCGTGCGTCTTCACACATTTTCAAACTCACGTCGACATCCCTGATAGTTAGTCTCAATATTTGCAAATAGTGTTACCGGTCAGTGAAAACATGGTCGTACAACTTATCGTCACAATCTGAACTGGTGGAGATCACAGACAGCCCTAACCCTGGACATGGTAACTAACTTCTATAAAGAATAAGTCTCTTTGCACTCTCCGATCGCGGGGAAATTATACATTTGAATGGCGCGGGACAACTGGACAGCAATGAGTATCTCCATCAGTTCCATACTCATTTCGAATCTAAGAATTGACCACTGACGATATAGCTCCAGAAATAAAGGCTGCACTGGAAGGAAAGAGCTTGCCAGTGCTGTCTCTTATAGGAGTGATATTAAATACGCTCAAGATTGAAGCCACGGCAATGTATAAGGAATTCTGAGCGAAAAATCTTCCTGGACAGATTCTTTCCCGATGCGAAGTCAACAAGGAGATAATAAACTACAGATTACCGAAGCACTTTACCTCCTGCCGTAGCCAAAAGCGGAATCAGGAGCTTTCATTTCCGGGGAAAGAAAGCGTTCTGGTTTGAACTTGTCAGTGTCTGCACCATATGTTTGTACGTCATGCAGCAGTGTCCTGTTAGACCAGATGAGAGTCCAATCTCAGAAATCACATACAATTGGCTCACCATGTATTTCCCAGTAATATAGTCCCTGAAGGTATGAAATACTCTTTGAAGACGTCGTCCTGTGTGAGACGATGCGGAATGGAGACCGGGGCGATAGAATGCCACCGTAAGACCTCTTTACAAAGAGCGTTGATGTAGGGGAGGTTCTCTCTGTCTTCAAATTCTGGAAGCCGCTTGAGTCCCACGACTTGGTCGAGCTCTTCCTGGGCCTTTCGCTGGGCTTCTGGGAAAAGGACCATGGCGAGAAAAAATACGTGAATTGCTTTCACCGTCTGAATGGATCCGAAAAACTTAGAAATAAACGGAGGAGAAATAGAAGACACGTGCCGTATCTGATCCTGCGGCGTAGAGGGTTGCTCCGGCGTCCCGTATGACTTCCTCTTCATCGCAAAGCCCGCCTTCTTCGACCATTTCTTGCAATAGCGACGAAGTGAATGACGGTACGGCAATTCCAGATTCCTAGAAATTCTTAATATTACGAGGAGCGAGAAAAATACTGAGTTCACAAGAGCCTTTTTGACTGCTTCAAATGGGACAGTCTTCATCTCTACTGTGGACTTTCGCCAAATTTTTGCCTTTCTTTGAAATCCTGCTCCAGGAAACCACTCTGGCACATATTTCACTGGAAACACTCGATCAGATATGAGCATTAGATAGGAGGGGACGCACGTATAGGCAACGTATCTACCAGGAATGCGCCAGGAATTCCCGCTGCGGTGAGGCCGGACATAGCATTATCTGCGATGGAAAGATATGGATCCTCCTTTGGAAGTACTTGAATTCCGTACACGACCTATAATTGATATATCAACTTGTAGTGCTGTGAAGCTGCAAGCAACATACTTCCATGATTATAGCTCCAAAAATATGTCGCACATGTTCTAAAAATTCAGTTGGAGATTCATGCAGTCTCTGAAGCAATTCCCTATTATTCAATCAATATATCAGTAGCTAAAAATGGGAGATGAGACGTGCCGTGTATGTTTGAGCTGGATAGGTTGATATTCTGTGACGGCACCAGGGCATAACTTTTTATGCATTGCCTTACGGTGTCGACGCCACTGTTCTCCGTAGTGGATGAAGCTCGTAAGGTAATCCCCGCCCAATCTTCGCCAGTCAGGATCATAAATATTGATGAGACGCTAGTGCACATACAGCTCATTAACCATTGGGAACTCGTCTCTATCGGAATATATTGATGATCGATTCTCGAACAGTTCATGGGCGGTATCAATCGAGTTAACTATCAGAATGGATTTCCCTAAACCGCTCAGATAGACTAGGTCACCTGAGACATATCCAATGGAGGAGATTTGAAGTTTGGATTGATCGGTTGTTATATCTTTAGATCGAAACAGGGCGTACCATATTGTTTTGCCCATCTTGCAAGAGTGACCCACTCCTGCTCTGTGGGCATGTGGAAGATATTTCCTACCACTAGCTTTCGTGGAGGCCCTGGTGGTAGATGTAATCCTATAGGTTGGGGTCAGGACTATGTCAAATTATAAACCTTGGTAAAAACAACAGCACCCTTGGGAATGCGTTCTCGGAAAATCAGCCAGAAAACCAGTACCGTTGTTATGCCTACAAATATAGAGTCTAAGACCACAAATCCTGTCCTCGGAATATTGAACATTTAAAATAACGATGTTGAAGTTTGAAGACGTCGAGTGTTTGAGGAGTGAGCCCTGGACTCTGTTGAGCCGGTACTTTCATAGTGATAGCGAGATATTTTTAGACAATGTCAGGAACTCACATCACCCCATTTCGGGTTTCCGGGAGACCCGGGATGAGTTTGAAAGCAAAATAATCATCATCACGGAGCTGAGCTCGGTACAAGTACTCAAGGGATATCAAAGATTGAGAATGTAGTATTGTGCCATCGTGGGTTACCTTGAACTATAGAGGGTTGGGCCGCGGATGAGCCTTCAGCCAGTCTGATTTGGGCGTGCATTACGTAACAATTTGATTCTTCACACCCTCGTGCCGCTCATCGATTGCCACGCATGCTTACGGTTGTAATAAGTAACACGCTCAGTCTACACAGTGAATCGACTCTGTTCGGTACCTGTAATAAGTAACACGCTATAAAACGGTAAGTAGCCATAAGTGCCAACATCATGGACAGGTCTGCGACTATATGGTAGGGTGGGTTGAATTCATAAATAATACTCATCAAAATTATCAAACATGACGGACCTGCATCTGTTAGCACATTCGGGGTAGTCGACACAGATGGGTGAATCGACTGAGGTAGGTAATTACTGGTATGGAATATAAGTAAATTGGAATGATTGGGTAAAGCAAAAAATGAATATATGCCCGCGAGCCCGTAGAAAGGGGCTTACGGTCAGGTCAGGCCGTGACATGACGTCTGAGCACACGAGAGCCTAATTCAACAATGGTGCCTGGATTGACCAATGGAGGAAGCTATCCAAGTTGTGCCGGGTGGCAATGCGTACTGATGGTAGGGAAGACGATGATCCATATGCCTATTCATTGCCACGAGATACGCGGCGAAATCACTTTGGTCCACTCTCCTTCCACGACTTGCATTCCGCTTATTAATGACGAGCTTCCCAGACGACGCCTCGCCTACCTTCGCGCGCCCCGTCTCTAGGCTTATCTAGGACACAGGGAGGTGTTTTGACTCATCATTGCAGCTCTATATCAGATCAGGATTGAAAATATGTGAAAGCGAATCGATTTATATTTTAAGAAAATTTTACACACCAGGTGCCAGCACTGATCCAGCGGGATTGCCGCATCACGGTGGAGGGTTACGTAAGTAGGATTTCCGTTACAGCCCATGGCTGTGAAAGACGTGATTCTCAACAAGACATGATGTATGGCATCTCAGCGCAACATCCGATTCCCGGCCCTATTTCCAATATCGAGCATCAGCTGGTATTAATCTATCCACAGGCTACAGTTTTAGTATATCATCAATAGAGTGGAAGTGCAAAGGTTCCTTGACATGTCAATGAGATCACCTTTCTTTCAATCAATCCGTCATGCCGCTCAATTTTTAGCAAAGGACGTCGAGATAATTTGATGTGTAATGTACAGAGCCGGGGCGTTATCCGTAATCTATGAGTGATCATGGAGACGCTTGTCTGCACGGCAGAATCAACGCCAGGAACCACACCACGAGGGTACGTATTCCTTCTCTTCATTGTGGGAAACTATCTACTGGTATACAAAGACTTGTTTAAGAGCTTTGAAAAATTGTGCGAGTTCCTTTCCGCAACGTTCCCCAAGTACGCTGCTTGTTCTAGTAGGCTGGTGACAACCTTGCATGTCCACATTGCACTTTGATAACACCTTTAGGGCCTTCTTTGTTGGAGGAATCATTACCACAATGTAAGTTGTGTTAAAAGGTGGGACCTGGAATTTCCCCTTGGGTGGTTATGTTTGCTACTCTGTAGTGATATAAATTCCTCTTTGTTACATGTGTTTTTGCGTAACTTAACACCTGATTGGTCAACTCAACATGTGTGTCCCTTCTTTGAGTGATTTCCTGTTTGGGAAAAATAAGTACAGAGTTCTCTTTTCATAAGCTAGTTTTGTAGATGTTATATGAGTCAGACTTTTTATTTCTTTGGTGGGGGATTTTATTGTCTTTTTTATTGTCATCTTTATTGTAGAAAAATATAACTGTTTATATCTTTTTGTCTAGTCAGATCTCTGAGGTCCATGTGGTATATCTTGATGAAACACAATGGCATATGATGTGATGCATGGTGACAACATGTGTTGTGCAGTGACACATGGTGACTGTGATGAAGCAATACATGGAAATGGGTCAGCAGCCACTGGATAATTACAACAAGTTGAAAGCCATATTCTCTATTGCTGGAAAATTCACTGTTGGTGGTGAATTCTGAGAATTACTGTTGAAATATTTTGCTGAGGTGTTGAGGCCGACATCGGTTAAATGCCAGAAGTAGTTAGATGCTGTAGAAAAAATTTCTCACCATGACTTGGTGTGTTACTACACACTTTTGCACCTCTATTTCCAACAGGTTATGGGCCCCAGTTGCACCTAATCTCACTGAAACTGTCCTTTTATGATCTGTCTCTTTGTGATCTGCTCTTTCATGTCAAACAAAACTTTTGTGTTAGAAAACACCTTTCTTGTCAACATTTGCTTGCAACATGGATCACACCATTAATCCTCAACTCCCAAAGCTCACTGGTACCAACTGGCATGAGTGGCAGAAGGTGATAAAGACCTACTTCATGCTGATTGGCTGTGGAGGTCATATTGATAGTGTTAGGCCTGGAGGTGAAAAGGCTTTGGCCTGGGATCAAACCAACCAAAAGGTCTATGTGGTCATATGGTTTCTCACTGACCCCTACTACTGTTCACCAATTATCACCACAAAGTCTGGCAAAGAAGCCTGGAGTAAACTCATTGCTGAGTACCAAAAGGACAATGCAACAAATAGGATACTCCTATGCCAACAATTCTATTCCATCACCCATGATTCATCTGCTTCAATCTCAATCTTCATCAAAGGAGTCCTCACAGTTGCCTGCAGATTAGAAGCTATTGGCCACAAACTGGATGATCTTAAAACTACCAACAAAATCCTGACCTATCTTGAGCTCCAGTTTGCACAGCGCTTATACTGCAAGCAACATCCCCAACTATTGATGAGATTGCCTCAGCACTCAAACAATATGAGGCCAATGAGATGGGGGTGGAAATGGCTGTAAAGAAGGAGGAAGGAGAATCAGCATTGATTGCCAGAGGAAAGCATGGTGTTTTGGGATCCAAGGAGAAAGCTGATGAAAATGATGATGATTTCATTTGGGGGAATACAAAGAATTGTGAGGAGGTATGCTATAGGTGTGGATGCCCTCATCATATTGCACAATTCTGCATTGAAAACATGCCAGAGGAAGTCAAGCAATACATTCTCAACCACACAGCTAACATTGCAATACTTGATGGAGATGACAACCTATTTGCATTTGTGGCTGCTGAAGGTACCAGTGCAACTCCACTTCATCAACCAAGCAGCAATCCATTGCTTATTATACCCAAGAAGAAAAAGAAGAAACACCAGCTTAAAACCAGTGATCCTGAGTTGGTTAATTTTTCATTCTGAGTTCTCTTGTTTATTTTTTATCCATTCTATCCTACCCTCTCCTTTTATTGATTTTATTATAGGGGTGTCAGCCTCAGGGGGTGTGTTGAAATATTTTGCTGAGATGTTGAGGCCAACATCGGTTAAATGCTGGAAATAGTTAGACACTGTAGAAAATTTTTCTCACCATGACTTGATGTGTTACTACACACTTTTGTGCCTCTATTTCCAACAATTACACCACTGAAGAATGAGCAGGATTACTGGAGAACATAGTAAATGCTCTGTCAAAGAGAGGATTCCCACAGTCTCAGGGACTAACGGTGCATTTGCTTATGTAATAAGTGCCCATGCAATGAACAATAAACAGGGATAGAACTACATTCAACATTCACACTGCATCAAATTTGAGCTTTTATGGCACAGCATGCACCCAAAGTTTTGTATTTTTTAACACAATCAGAAGGATTCTTTATATATATTAAATATACTGTGAGCACATCCAGTTTGTCTCTTGTATACACTGCCTTATATTTGATAAATCTCTTATGTTACTTTTTTATGGTATTTTTTTCATTATACATTTTCAAATATCTCTGAAAGGGTTTGGAGGTTGTGTGACACATTACATATGTATAGTACTAATTTCACACATGCTCTACTGGCACATACCTGTCCTTAGCTCAAAGTGGGAAAAAACTGATTAGAAAGACTCAGGTATCTGGTATCACACTTTACAGATCTTGAAGTTTTGTTTTTGATGCCATGGTGTGTATTCATCTTCCTTCTGAAATATTTACTAACAAAGCTCATACAGGTTGATGTGGGTATGTACTGTATATGTAAGGGCAACCCCACTAGGTACTGGTAAAGGAGCCTAAAGCTCATCAGACCTTAGGTGAGGGAGATCCTAAAGAGAAACAAGTGGGGATCTCCCTTACATAAGCAGGTATTATATAGCATAACTGTAACATGATTTATCATGTAACAAAGAGAAGATAAATGGGCAACATAACAGAGAAAGGAGCATAGATGGAGAGTAAGCTAGTCATAGAGGGGATTAAAAGGGGGAAATGGTAGAAAAGAAGAAATAGAAGGGGGGAAACAGGTGATCCCCTGACAGTATACCTCCTTATGTTCAAGTCTATCCCTCCTCTGAGAACTGCAACAGGCTGGTATTGTAATAGCAGCATATCCTTGTTCTCCCTTCTGTTAGGGGACCACCCATTTCGTGACCTGAACTGATGCTGAACCAAACATACACATGATAAGAGTGATGATAGTTGCTCAGTCCAACCACATGACATCCTGAACTGAGGAGCCAAGGTATTGGCCTGAGTACCATAACACTGGATATGAGTTATGGGGCCAGCATACAGTGACTCACAAAACTGAGTCAATGTTTGGTGCTTTTGGACTATTCATCGAATAGCTTTGAATGTAAAACATATGGCAAAGAAATAATATGATCAGGGCTATGCAACCATTAAAATTTTATGTAATTCCTATCAGGGGTGAT
>QFEC01074524.1:4036-14556 GCA_003316585.1 Gomphus bonarii | reverse complement strand
GGGGGGACTGTAATATACTACCTCCCACTTACTCACCCAAAAACCGTTAGAGAGAGAAGAAACATACACCATTGTGGATGTTAAAACGCCGCCCTCGAATAAAGGTCTGTCGTCTCTGCCTTTGGCTTATTTCATCTTCCCTGCCATGTGATTAAGCGGATGGCGGATGGCACTTGGCACGACAAAACGAACGCGTGTGATGGATAGGAATCAACAGGTTTTTTTTTCTTCTCTCTCTCGCGTCTATCAAACTCACAACGACTGGGGTCTTATATTTGGCCGAGCTCCACACCTTCGAGGGGGGTTGGCCCTCATGTGCCTCCCAGGCCAACTCATACACCCCACCAGTCGATCTGACACTGCATCCCCCCCACCACCTTATCTTTTGGATCTCAACTTGCACCGATTTTCCTACTTTGTACACCGTACCTGCGGAATCAATACGCTGGAGAACTCGGGAAGTTTCGACCTGGACGCATCCGCAGGTACACTCAATCATTTCACTTCCTTTCATCTCTATTTTGTCTAGATACTATGTAGGTTGTTGGGGCTGAAAGCCGTACCGTACCATGTAGATACAGTGCACCATAAGCGCCCAGCGCTTCGAGCACTTTTAATTGATATCTCTCTCCCGCGCCTAACATTAACAAATACAACTTTTTTTATTATCGGTGATAATGGTTGTAGTTTTCTTCGAAGCACGGAGCTTCATTCCAGAGAGAGTTTTTCATTGTCTGGTTCTGTGGAGATTTCATACCACCATACCGGGAAGACAAAGACGTCGAGGAGTAGTAGGTTTGAGCTTTTTACATGAGGATGAAATTTTTTTTTTCCAGTTACAACAACGATAATATACATTCGAGTCAGATAATATCCTTGGATTTATGAAAATCTAAAGTAATATCTAATTGTATTCTCCTCAAGAAAGGTAATTCCCTCTATATCTGCAAAGCGAACAGAACTCGGTCTGTTACTAGTCATAGGAAGTGGTCTGAATAGCTTTGATGGCCAGCGAGGTCGTAAAGCCGTCGTTCTTGATGAGCAAACCCGAGGCTCCGTATTTATAGAACCAACCGTCCGTCCAGGAGCCGTCTTCACGTTGCATCGACAACAGCCTCTCCCAGTCAGACCGATTCGTCAGGTCGACGGTGTGTCCGGAGAGCAGCCGCATGCTGAGAGCGAGGGCATCTCCATCCAGGCCGAATCGCTCGATGATGCGCTCCTTGAACACGGGCTCGAACCTCAGCCGTACCTCCGCGGAGCTCTCCATCAGGCGAGAAAGGAAGAAGAGGAACATTTCGGCGGTGGCGTAGTAGAGCGTTCCGTCGATGTATGCGCGGTGGAGGAGACAGTGATATACCCAGTCTAGTGTCGAGGCGAGCTCATGCCCGCGACCGTGGCGATAGAAAAGTGTGAGGACATTCACGCATACGATGGGGTCTAGACAACGAAGAATGACTTAGCGTCTATAAATAGAAAAAAAGTCGACGGTAGCTTTACCTATCCGAGGACGTGAGTGGTCAAAGTAGACTTGTATAATACCATCCTGGTTACGATAGGAAAGCATCTCGTTCATAACGTCATGTTTTGTCTTTGTATCTATATGCGTCGAAACTGTTAAACCAATAGATGTAGTATCGAGATCGTTCCTAGAGGCAATAGGTTAATACAATAGCGGGTTTGGCGGTAGTGGGACGAACGGGAAATTTTCTGTCGTCAGTTTCCCTCCACCTGTCCTGAACTTAGCTCGGTGTTCTCAGGACTGAGTTGAAGTTACTGACCTTGAAAGAAATTGAAGAGTCTGGGGTGCTCGACGTAATCCACTAGGGACCTGTGTGAGTAGTGAGCAATAGGCAGCGAAGACTC
The DNA here is from genome assembly GCA_003316585.1 of Gomphus bonarii. Taxonomy (NCBI): domain Eukaryota; kingdom Fungi; phylum Basidiomycota; class Agaricomycetes; order Gomphales; family Gomphaceae; genus Gomphus; species Gomphus bonarii. The sequence continues at coordinate 12,690 of QFEC01074524.1, read as the reverse complement.
CAACCAAAGTATATTTACCTGTCACCCGTAGCCTCTAATATCAGCAATTGCGCAAAATTCTGAGTGACGAACAGTTCAAACATCTGGAGGAATGGCACCAGAAAATATAGTTCACCTCACGAAGAACAACATCGTTAGAAGTCAAGGAAATAAGGCGCTTTTTATTGGCAGTAAGGAACGACTTTGCGCGCTGGACTGGATCGCCCAAAAGATTCCTCAGTTGACGGGCGACCTTGTTGACGTCATCGAATACGATGCCATGCAGTCCGAAGGATCGGGCGCTAAGCACATTCTCGACTCTGTCGTCAACAAAGATGGTCCGAGTGGGGTCGACACCAGTCGAGTTCAGAACGTGCCGGTAAAACCCAACATTGGGTTTGCGCTCGTGTGCCTTGGCTCTGTTGAAAACCAAAAGTTCAATGTTGAAACGACCCAATATATATATATGCAATGCTTACGATATGAATACCTGATCGAAGAGGGCCCATTCGGAGGGGTCTGCCTTTGTTGCGAGTACCTCCCAGTCGGGTGCGGATATGTTTGACATGGCGAATACGCTTCGTCCGGATGCCTTGATTTCTCGGATTACCTCCAGTAACGTGGGGTTGCTCTGGAGAGAATCGCGGGCGGCTCGGAAGGCCCCAGCAACGTCGCTGGATGAAATATTCAGCTCTTCGGCGACTTTGTCGTAAGCTTCATTCTCTGTAAGGTTCCCCTTTTCATATTCGAACCATGTGGAGGAGCGAAGGATATGCTTCACTGTCTTGGGGGGTAGGGGAGATTTCGGAGAGTTTGGAGACCATGTAAAGAGGACGTCTCCCAGGTCAAAGATGACGGCAGTGAACCGGCCATGCGTTGGTGCCTGAGTAGGTGGTTTCTCCACTCTGTGGTAAGATCTTTCGACATATGTGTCGATCGCTGTTGGTGACATGATGGTATAGTGATCTATAAGGAAGGGGGAGGGGGTTGGAAGCTTATCGGTCAGAAGAGATGAATACCCTCACGTCCTGCTTTGTATTATAACTGCCAAGTCCTTGCAGGGGAACAGATAAGGCAATTGAAAGAAAGGGTATGCTTTTGAAGCGCCGTCCGGTGAATCGGAATGCCCTATGTGCACGGCATGCCCTGAGATTGCATCGGGGCGACCTTGAACATTCCAAGACAAACTCTAGAACAGTCGATTGCGTGATTCTAGATAACTCTAATAGATAACAAATGTCAAGAGGATAAGCCATATTACTCACTGAAAATGCTCCGATTGCGCGAGAAAAAAGAGTAAGCACTAGCGAGACCAATTCAGTTTCCAAAAGTTGTGGAAGTTGGTTTTGCCACCTCATGAGCGTACACCTGAGGATGCTATGTTTGGAAATGCTTCGTGATGCACGGAATGAGTCCATCCCGCGCCATCTATGATCCTTCCAGTTTTTCGTGATTTATCCATGTGTGATTACCTATCGACAAGGTGCGACAGCGATCCATCGGAAATAAACACAGTGCCGAAACACTTGACTAAGAGTTGCTATCGCACGCTTCAAGACATATGGAGTACAGGATCCAAAGAGATATGGATGGAAGACGAAGACAGTGTCAAACTCCATCTTTTTCGGCCACCGTTCGACGACCACAACTTTGGAGGCTAGCCGGGCGGGAAATAAAACCCTTCACGGGTAAGCCGGAATTTTGAACAAATTCTTGCTTTGCTTGTAATGTGCTCGGATTTGTCCAGGCTGAAACTTCGCATAGTCTGATGATTTCAAGATCTAAATAAAAACTTCGGAGGAATCGTACTTGCGGATACCAGTAGAAGTCTGACTGTGCAGAGGTGAAACCGTACGTACTAAACTGTATATAGTACTATGAGCTTACCCTGCATTTGATGAACGGCCCTAAGCGGGCTCAGAAACGCTCCTCAACGTAAGAAGAAAATTTGCTGGCATCGATGCTATGCGCGCCTGTGTTCGGCGCGCATCACACAATGCTGAAGATCAACAACAGATAAAAAAATCCACGTTCCCGGATGTTCTGGTCAGGGTATGCTTGACAACGTCAGCGGAAACTTTCCAGCCTTGTCGTTTCAAGGACAATCACCGGTTTGTGGATGCGAAATTGATCAGCAATCAGTTCACCGTTTGCCGAAGTGACCTGGGATTAGGCTTTCTAAATAGGCATGTCGGCCTCAATTGCAGCGGATCTTTCCCGAGTCGTCAATATGGCTTTGAACGGAGCTAATACGCTGACGCTGTCGACCAGCTTCAGCTTAGACTCGTCCTTTCGGTACTCCGGAGTGTGAGGGATGGTCATCTAAACCCGACTTGATCACGTGATCGAAAGCGTCGAAACTTTTATCTCATTGTGAAGTCTTGAGAATATCAAATATCTAATGTTTAAAAAATAAGGTTATGACAATTTGTAAGACTATAGGTTTCCGATTTGATCTATTAAGTGAAATGAGGTGACAGATAGGTTTTCCACGCCACAGGAATATTGTTTTTTCAAAGCCCGCTCCGCGGTCGTGTCACACAGAAGTCACAAAGCGTGATCAAGCCGGGTTTGGATATAGCTCCGAGGCGACGAAGCGCATTTTGATCGTTTTTTTAACTAAACGAACGCCACCGCCACACCACCGTCACGCCACCCCGCTCTTCAAACTGAGCTGTGCTGAATAAACGTTTACCAAATTCCTTATTACACTATCCGGAATGGCCTCCGTTTGGGAGTCTGCATTGTAAGCAATACACTTTGGTATTTGCCAAGATCTAATCAAATGGGTTCGATGATGGACGTTACCCGTAGGGTTCCTATATACGCTAATACCAAACAGGAAAGCTGACATCGGATTTTTTTGGGGTGTAAGATATGAGAATCCGGGAACCGATAGATGTTGTATACCCATAAATGAGGAGGATTGGCGGATATAGACTTTTGTTTTTTCCTTGAGTCTCACAAGTTCTGTCAACATGTCATACCCCTCAACGTCACACATACCGGTGTTGATATCTCAATATGTACACCTCAAATCAACATGGCCTGCATTCCTTGCTCTTGCAGCCTTTGTGCTTATTCGACATCTCTTCACTGTGCCTGCCAATCTCCGTCACCTCCCCAAAGTCCCTGTGATTCCCCTGCTGTTGAGTTATGCGTCCGGAGAAGTAGAAGACTCCCGGATAAAACGGCTCATTGTTCCCTTTGCCAATCAGAAAGGTGAAGGAGTCGTTGTGGTTTATGCTCTGGGACGCTGGATTGTCCATATCCTGGACCACAAGGTAAGAGTGGTCCGTGTATCATGTTGTTCTGAAACCCGATCATCCCCCTTTAGATCGCCAAGGACTTGTCCGATAACATCACCTTGTGGCCTAAGGAAGAGCCTCCAGGTTTGTGTATTCTTGGCTTAATTGCTTTTACGTAAACGTTAACTTTCATCTTTAGATGAAATGCTGCTGTGGAGATTTGTTGGGAAGACAAACGTCATTCTGTCTAACGGAGAGAACTGGAAGCGGCACTCACGTGTTGTCAAATCGGCCCTTAACCGCAATCTCCCCGTCGAAGACTTTGTCGGTCTTGGAAAGAAACTATTCGCGGTGATGGGCAAGGGAGGTGAATATATGCTTATCTCCTTTTTTTTTTTTTCCTTTTTTTTTTTCTGGATCATTGACACACATTGTTTGAAACAAGGTCGCATTAAATGGGACGACTTTACGATGGTATTTATGTTTCATTCTCGTGACACTGTCAGTGCGCTGATTGAAATTGTGACTTGTCAGAGGTTTACCCTGGACGCAGTAGGTATGGAGTTTTGAGATACAATTATTTATGACATGTCCTGACGTTCAGCAGGGACGACCGCACTGGGACATGACTTTAACGCCATCGAAGATGGCCATAGCCCCTTCGTCCAGCAATATAACGAAGTCATGGAAAGCATCGCGTCACCTGCGTAACTCCCCCTGCGTTTAGCTCGATCCTTGAATATAGCTCTGACTTTAGCCCAGATATATCGTCTTTCCAAGGTTGGAGAAATGGTTTCCGCGACACAAAGTCATACAAAAAATCGATGCGCTAGCTGACAACTTTCAAGGTCTATTGGAGAATAAGAAACAGAACAGAGGAAATGACATGTTGACTTATATGCTCGAAGAGGCAAGCTTCGCATTGACTAAGATAACTTGGTTATTGACCGATGCTGTGTAGCCTGGGATAACGGACCAGGAGTACCGGGACAACATGTGAGTGTGTTTGCTTCGTGGATTCAGGGATTTTTATATAGGCGCTATCCAGGGTTGTGTTCTTCATCGCTGGCCATGTGAGTGTGACACTCTGAGATACGCTATATCCCCTTCTAATACCATCGCAGGACACGACCGCAGGCGCCATGTCGAGTCTTGTCTACTATCTTGCTAAATATCCGCACTTTCAGACCAAGGCGAGGGAAGAAATCCTCGCTGTTCTGGGTCCTTCCGGAGAGCCAAACATTGAGAACCTTCGCAAGATGCCGTTCACTCAGGCGTGCATAAGGGAGTCTCTGAGGATTAACACCCCGATTGTGCGTTGTTCTGCCTCTCCCTCGTGTTTTTTTCTTGTTTTTTTCAACGACTAATTCTCTTCTGCAGACATATATGGTCCCCCGGGCGTCATCCTCCCCTGCGGAGCTCCATGCGTCGAACAAGAAGACCTATTTCTTGCCTCCCAACACGTCCGTTATATTGAACATATGCGCCATCCACTACAATGATACATACTGGCCGAACCCGGCCGAGTTCGACCCGTACCGCTTCATGGGTCAGAACGAGAAGGAAGAAGCCCGCGTTGATGCGAGTCTTTGGCTGTGAGTTTTATGCTTTCCTCCCCCATGTTTGAGAACATGCTGATGCATGGTTTTATTTTATTTTATTTTTCAGGCCTTTTGCAGTAGGTTACCCCTCCCTAACTATTTTAATCCCTAAGCTCACTGTGATGGCTGCTGAAGCTCGGGCCTCGTCAATGTCCAGCGAGGAACTTTGCAATGTATGAACTTCGGACGCTCGCTGCGATGCTTTTACAGAATTGGTCGTGGACACTACCGACGGATTCTCCGCATAGCGAGACGCCACAGAATGGCTTTTCGCCGTTTGCTTTGAGCTTGCCGAAAGACATGGATGTCATTTTCCAGAGGTTGGGGGAGAAGTGATTTTTAGAGTAGATGTTTATTCCACAATCACAAACACACACACTATGTCTATTATTTTTTGGCTTTTATTGTTTAGAATTGCGTAAAATTGTACCCACCGTTATGGCACCCTATATTTGACGTGAAAGAACTGTTCCAATTAGAGGACATACTGGCGCTGTTTTGCAGGTGTGATTGTTTGTAAATCGCGCCCAGACTTGGTCTGCAAGAGATTACAAGCTGTATTTTCTGGTGGCATTGTGGGACAGTAGCCCCAACACTAATTTCCTTCCGACACTGCAATCGAGGAAAAGACGCCTTGGCTCAGGCCCAGGGCTTCAGGGGACCAATCGACGGACGATACGGAGCTTTTGTAGCGACTCTAGTTTCGACTTAACTCCTGCCTATGACAAGTCCACCCGCAGACGATTACACCCATAGCAGCTCCGGCGAGTGAGGCTCAGTGGCAGTAGCTCTAGAACTTCCGAAGTGGAGCAACTTTCCGCTTACACCTTGTTGGTTATTTTTAACATTGATGTGGCGTTGGGAAGAAGATTAACGGAGATGAGTAGGTACATGAGACGGCTCGCAGCCCCTACGGATCTCTGCTTCTTGGATGATATTTTATGCGTGAGAGCCCGAGCGTGATGTAAGGTATGCTGTAAATCGGGTTGGATGTCTCCGGGCGTTGTAATCAATCAGCCATAATGTACGCCAAGCTCGATTGTTTCTCGTTGGCGCCACAAGTATATTAGCCCAAGATCAGACTTGGGAAACACCGAATGCATGTTCCGCTGAGTCAGCCCCTCGTATCACTCGACACGTACGCCGCCGATTATGTATTGTAGGCATCACAGCAAAGTGAGCATATCCCGCCTTGTCTGCTTGTATGTTTTTTTGTTTCACCTAGTGGCGATTGCCGACAAGTTGTCGATGACGTTGGCAGGCGTTTACTTACTAACGAGGCAAAAAGTCCTCCATTTGTTCTAGGCACCATGCGACAATTGGCTACCGACCGTTGATGGTACCATCCAAAACAAGGGTCCCTTCGTGATATATAGCTCAATTCCCCAAGTCATTACGGCCACACATCGCGCTTTCACACTTGCGGTAACATCTCTTGCGACGACGATGCCTTCCAAGCCCTATCCCACACGCCAACTTGGCCGCAATGGCCCCATTGTCAGTGCTATTGGCTTTGGTAGCATGGGTGCGTATCCACCAGCGTTCTACCCGAGACAATCGTTTCATTGACGTGGGTCTGCGATATCCAGGCATCGGTGCATATTACGGAAAAACTGACCAGGATGAGGCATTCAGGACTCTGGACTATGCCATCGACCGAGGCGTCACATTCTGGGACTGCGCAGACATCTATGGCGATGGCAAGTATTAATCGCCAACCCCCACACCCCGTCACTCTCAGATAATCCTGACATTGTTTTGCCTTCTTTTCCCCTTCACAGCGGAAGCCGCTCTTGGCAAGTGGTTCACCAAGACAGGACGCCGTTCTGAGATTTTCCTGGCGAGCAAGTTCGGCGCACAAGTCATTGGCGCTAACCCTCCGAGGCGCTCATCTGCACCCTCATACATCCGGAAAGCCATCGCTCGCTCCCTCGACCAACTCAAGGTCTCCTACATCGACCTGTACTACCAGCACCGTGTCGACGAAGATGTGCCAATCGAGATTGTTATGGAGACACTCGGGGAGCTCGTTAATGAAGGGAAAATCAAGTACATTGGGCTTAGCGAGTGCAGCGCCGATACTCTGAGGCGCGCCAAGGCCGTCAAGGGCGCGGGTGACAAGCTCATCGCGGTGCAGATGGAGTTTGGACCGTTGAGTCTCGACATCGAGAAAGGGGACTTTATGAAGGCGGTTGAGGAGACTGGCGTTGCGGTGGTAGCCTACAGTCCCCTGTGTCGAGGCCTGGTGAGCGGAAGGTAAGCGTTACTCTTTCATCTTATACCCTTCTCTGCGCAAGATGGCTGTGCTTAAATCGTACGTCTCCCTTTGCGAATCAGGTTCACGTCGCGCGCCGATTTCGAGGCGGGCGATCTCCGACTGCACCTCCCACGGTTCAGTGAAGAGAACTTCCCGAAGAACCTCATAGTCGTCGAGAAGCTCCAGGAAGTCGCCAAACGGGTCAACGCAACTTCTAGCCAAGTCGCTCTTGCTTGGATCTTGGCCGAGTATCCAAACTGTGCGTGATGTCTATTCTTATATTTTTATATTTTTTATTTTTTATTTTTTATTCCTATTTTTTTCCCTTCCTTTGCGGATGACTTGAGAGCGGAACTGATACGTCTCTTTTGATTGAATAGTCTTCCCGATTCCCGGGTGTCGGACGGTTGACCGTTTGGAAGAGAATGCTGCTTCTGCTGAGGTGCGGCTCTCGCCTCAAGACGTGAAGGCTATCCGCAAGCTGGCTGAAGAAGCGGACGGTACGAACGGAGACCGATACCCAATCCAATACGTCAGCCACGGCAATTGCATTCCCCTGAGTGAGTGGAAGGGGGAGTAAAAACGACCAAGTTTTTTTTTTTTTACTTTCTTTTACTTTCTTTCCTTCTTTAATACTCTTTGTAAAGAATGTCAAGTAGTAACGGACGCGTATACTGTTGATACGACTCTTATCTCTAGAATGAAAACAGGTTGTTTCTTTAGTTGCCAATGTTCACACTTGACGTTTTGACGTTTTGGCCCGTAGTAGATAATAATACTGTCTGACTTTTTGACACTTGTAGAATCGCCGTCGAGTTCTGTAAGCTTTATATTGGTAGTCTCTATGAGTTACGTACGCTGTGAGGGTGTAAAGAGCATGGTATACGATCTTATCTTTTAGAACATGAGGGTAGGTACAACTACAATATCATGTCTTCATGGTTTTTCGACCCCCCAAAGTCGCGGGTTTTTTTTTTCTCAACTCGGATCGCAGTCAAGAGCTGGCCGCAGTCGAGAGCTGGCCCCCACTGATTTCTGGAACCTCTAATCATCTGGAAAGTATACCCTTATTCTTATCTTATCGCCTTGAACACCATATCGAAAAAAAAAAAAAAAATTTGATAGTACCGCCAAAATTTGTGTATGTTCTTGTCGTTTATATGTAATGTATAACTTGAACGTTCACTCCCCGGCCTGCGGCTCCTAGGTCCAGGGGGATCCATCCTGGACGAAACATGATTTGCGACTCCGTCCCGCGTGCCGTTTTTTGTTTTTTTTGGAATCGAAGGTGAGAGAGTGTGTGGTGGTATCTGTTGGGAATAGTAATGGTACTAGGGTAATTACTGTACTATATCTGAGTTCTAATAGATAAGCACCTGCGTGGATGCTTGCTATGCTCCGCCATATGTGTATGAGTCTGTGTTTGAGTTTGTCAACACACCCTTTATTACTTCAACAGTATCCCCATAATACGTCTGTTTCTGTTCTGGTTTCTGGGATGCTTGATCTAGTAGGGAGGGGAGGGGATGGAGTGTGGATGATTTTTTAAAGAAAGAGTAGGCTGTCAAA
>QFEC01074498.1:1254-13917 GCA_003316585.1 Gomphus bonarii | reverse complement strand
GACAAAGGAAGAAGGAAGGGTTGTAAGGAGGGTTAAGAATGGCGTATGGTAAGTAGGGCGTGTAGCGCAAAGAAGAGAGGGAATAGTGTGCCGTAAGCTTGTGAAGATGGAGGTCGAACTAAGAGTGGCCGGAGGAAGAACATTTCGATCTCCAAGTATTGAGCCACGTAAGGTGTGTGGGTTATGTGTTGGAGGGGAATTGAATAGAGATGGGGAACGCATTATTGCGCATACCACTGGTGGGATTCGTGGCATTTTCCAAACTAGGTATGTTGAAACCCAGCTTTGTGATCACGCGTGACACCTCACACCCTTTAAAGGACTCATCAAGCCGCCAAGGAAATTTTATCTTCCATCTTTCTTCCATCTTTCTCATTGCCTCAGCTTTCTGCCAGTACCCCACTTGATGCCCTTCACCCAAAGCACTCGGGACGAGTAAGAAAATGATCTTTATTCTTCTGTCGTTATGCTCAGAGTGTTTCCAGCTACATCAGTGATCACCTTTACTCGCTCTTGAAGAATTGAAATCGACTGTATAGACAATGTTGACGTTACGTGCAATGAAGCCAATCACAATTAGTCGCCTTTCAAGAACATTGGCGACACATGCCTCGAATGGCAGCGCTGTTCTGCATCTGAAGACAGGAGAATCTTTTGCGGGTGTGTCATTTGGCGCACCCAAGAGTGTGTATGGTGAAACCGTGTTTTCCACATCTATCACATCCTGTAAGCGATATGTGAATCATGAATCATGTTATATCAACTCACATGTGACACGCCAGATACCGAATCTATGACTGATCCTTCTTACCGAGGTCAGATTTTGGTCTTTACGTCACCGCTTATAGGAAATTATGGTGTTCCAAATAACAAGACCCCGATCAATTCTCAAGACGTTGGCGTTCTTTTGGAATCAACCAATATACAATGTGCTGGCGTCGTGGTGGGTGACGTTGCCCATAAATTTTCACACCACGCAGCTGTGGAATCTTTAAGCGCGTGGTGTGCTAGATATGGTATCCCTGGTATTACTGGGGTTGACACGCGCGCTGTCACAACACTTTTGCGGGACCAGGGGACTACCCTTGGTCGTCTCGCAGTGGGAGCAGATATGGCGCAGCCTCAAAACCACGAGTATTGGGATCCTTCCCTGGAGAATTTGGTCGACCAGGTCTCCACACGCAAGCCTTATACTCTGAATTCCAATGGAGACATCAAGATTGCCGTCCTCGACTTTGGAGTCAAGGCTAATATCCTTCGTTCGCTTGTTCGTCGAGGCGCATCTGTGACTGTACTTCCTTGGAATTTTGACTTCAACACGATCCGTGATAATTTTGACGGCCTTTTTCTGACCAATGGCCCAGGAGACCCAGCACATTGCGTCGAGGCGGCTATGAACGTTAGACGTACCATTACAGAGTGGCACAAGCCCATTTTTGGTATCTGCATGGGTCACCAGATCCTCGGGATTGCCGCTGGCTTAGATGCATACCGGATGACATTTGGAAACCGGGGGCACAATCAACCCGTGTTAGCGTTGGCGTCATCTGGATCGATTAAGGCAGGACGAGTATATGTCACGAGGTGCCCCTCTTTTCTGCATTTGATTCACAGATATTGATTATCTTGGATAGTCAAAATCACCAGTATGCTCTGAAACTGCAAGACCCGTTCCCAACGGGATGGGAACCTTTCTTCATCAACTGCAATGACTCATCGGTTGAGGGTATCAAGTCCACTGCACAGTCCGGTCGTAAAATTTGGGGAGTGCAGTTCCATCCTGAGAGCGCCGGTGGACCGCTTGACACTATTGAGGTGTGTATATCCCGATCACGTTCATATCTGACATGGTTTAATTATGTGACAGATGTTCACCGACTTCATTAATGACTGTCGTGCTGGTAAAATTGAGTTGCTGGGGGAACAGCCATCCATGGTTAAGCTTCCTCTCGTGCTCAAGAAGCCCCGTCAGGTGGTTGCAACTGCATGATTTCAGTGTTTGGATTTTTTTCATGAAAGAAATTGTTGAAAATGATATGTACATCTTATGAATCTTAGAATGAGAACTCGTTTGGTTAAGGATATTGACAAGACGAGCTTCGGTTCTGACACTTGGAAGTGATCATTTATATCAGCTGGTCTTAGAAATTTGTGTGCACATGACTAGGTGCAAGTGGTGTGACTTGTCGATTCTTGGGCGGGTTCATGCATATGACCTCGAAGTAGTGTACGAATAGTCAACAGAGATACGTACACGAACCATGCTCATTACCCGGTGAAGATATCACGAGACGGTAAAGTTGATAAACCGTTGAACCTCGTGTCATTGTTTTCGATATTTGATTCTAACCATCGAATCTTGGGGAATTATTTCTAGGTGCGGTGGGCAGCTCCATACAGGGATATCTATCATGTATTAATGATGGGAGTCTGCACCATGGCTTCCGCTTTCGTGCTTCTCCAATTGTTGACCGAGCCCAAACTGAAGCAGATTAGCATTAGAGAGTGAGCAGTGATAGTTAGTAAATGTGATACCAAGAGCTTTGAGCCATCTTCGCTGTAATCGGTGCAAATAATAAATACTAGTTTTGTAAGGATGATGACCTAGACAAACCGTGCACGATAAAAGATAAAGAACCACATAGTCGCTCCCAAAGCTTTGGAGAGCAGCCTATAACGTAGACCAGGCAAGTGTGGTGCAAAACCAGTAGCTTAATTTTCATGTTAGAGGGAGGGATTCGACCAAGTCAAATGATACAGAATGCGTACCAGAACTTGCTCCTGCCATGGTTTGTAGTTCGTAGTTTGCTTCCGCGAGTCAATTGTCCTTTTGCGGAAGTGTGTTTTAACTCACCCCTACACTGAAGCACTACAAAAGTTCCCAACAGCTTTTGCTACTCTGAATGTGAACAATTTCCTTGTAATTAGCTGTACAGTTTCTAGTAAACCCTCGACATATATCTTGCAAGTTATATAGTGTAAGAAATTTCTAAGTCATGTAAAATATCAGCTGTCCTTCTTGCTGTATGTCCGGGGCTCTGCGCCGAGTGGTCCCCATCTCCTCCTCCTTCCTTCGCATCCTCATCGCCCCATGCTTGCAACCCTTGGCCCGACATGTGCACTACCCTCGCTTGTCTGGTCCGCATGTTCCGCATCATCTCAAGACTTGTTCCACCAACGCGACACCCCCCTTGCGCCATCACCACCTCTCTTCCCTGACCCATATACTCAGCCTCCTTTGCATGCATCTTTCGCCGATCACGCTTGCTCGCATGCGTGCTTAAGGCGAATGCGACCTTCATAGGTTTCATAACTACGTCCTGAATCCCTCGCACGCGTTGTTCCCGCGTTCCAGCCACGACTTCTGTCCCCTTTTAAAGAAAAAGCACCAACCAATATATGTTCACTAGGACTGCAATACTTATCATATCTGAGAATTGCCCTATAACTATCTATTCATATCGTCAATGTAACCTGTGTTAGTAGAATGGCCTTGAAGGCCTCGCGGGAGTAAAGGTTGAGAATAAAATAGAATAGCTGTTGACGCGTGGGTATGTTAGCTAAGCTCCCCAAAAGGCAAGTAAGGTAGCTCTATCTCACTTGCCTCCGTGTATGGAGAACCGCAAAAGAAAAAGAGAGAGCAACGAGCCTCGAATAAAATATCACGTCGAACAGTCTGGAAGATCTTTCGAAAGGATACTCAAAGGTGCTTCTTCTTGCCTATCCCTTCAACTAATGCCAACTTCCAACTCGCAGAGAACTCGCGTGAGGAGCTGTGTGAGGTTGTCCGCAAGAAGCTTAATCTAGATCATAAAACAAATTTGGAGCTTTCTCAGATTAGGGAAGGGGTTGTATATGACTTAGAGGATGGTAAGAATTCCCTGTGATGTTTTCCTCCTCTTGAGTTTTTTTTGTAGATGAAGACTTTGAGGCTTTTAAGTCTGCTGCTTACGCATATGCTTCGCTTGATGTACGCGTTTCTTATTCCATCGATGCCATCCCCCAAAATAAACCGAATCCTCGAGCTGGACCATCCTCCATGGCTTCGATCAAGTCAACAAATCCTCGGGGAGATCGGCAAAAACAGGAAATGGCGTCTGTTGCAGATCACACTCAGAAATATAGCCTTGTTATTGGTACTTCTTTCAACGGTGATAGTGATCAGGGCGTGAACTCGAACCGGTCCCATAGTATGTTGTCTGCCAGCGAGGAAATGGCTGCACCACCGAGGAAAAAACACAAAAAGGATCGGGTTGCTCTGGACCCAGTGACCATTGTTGAAGGAACAAAACGAAAGAAAACAAAGGTTAAAGAATCGGATGTCCATGTAATAGATTCCAAGTTGCCAGCTGAGGACGTGGAGCAACGACTTTCCTGGAAGAAGCGGAAAAGGGACGAGAAATCTGAACTTGCACATTTGGATCTATCTGGTTCTGTTTTGGGTAAGGCACAGACTTCAACACCGGACCCCTCTGCTACTTCGAACGCAAAGTCTCATAAGACCAAGTCAAGGAAACATTCACCCACTACAGACACCTCATTTCGGGGTCAACATGATTTTCCAGTTCAGAAATTGCGAGTCAAAGAAGGTGTGATGCATCTAATTGATGAAGAAAATAGTGAGTAATAGCATACCGGCTCGTATAATACTAACGGCAGACATTCAGGGAATGCCACTAAGAAGTCATCTGCAATGACAGCGACATCTGGGAAAGCTACCTCTACAACAGGCAAGTATGATGTGGCATTTTCTTATACTTTATATTAAGGTATCCCATTTTACAGGGCCTCCACCTGTTGTTACTCCTACTGAGCCTTTGTCACGTCTGTCCATGTCTTCTCGACCACAAGCTGACTCTGGTGCCCCTACCTCAGATTTTATAAGACATACCTATGCCTCTTTCCTCCTCCAAAGGCCGCAACGTACCCCTTCAGAAATTCTAACGGATTATAGCACCAGAAATGTATCACAAAAAAAACGCCGAAAATATTTATCTGTAGCAGATGATGCAATCACGTCCACAGGCATGAAAGCTAAGGCGAGTAGCATGAACCAGAATAAGGGAGGAAGTGATGACATAGACGTTGCGAACGGTGCAAAAGACATGTCCAAACTTGGGCTAGCAAGTAGTCGCTTGAGCGAGAGCCGGACTCCAGCGGACACTGAAGACGTCCATTCTTCTTCCTCCAACAAACTACTGTCCACATCCGGTTGTTCGAAAGTCGCGGACTCAGTGACGCTCCCTCAGTCCCCCAATAATCATCCTCCCCAGGTATTTCGTACCATTGACTCTCGCAGGCGCGGGGGCACCAAGCAGTCATCAGCCACTGCCAAACTAGCGTCGCCATGCCCCATATGTCTGTCCCACCCGTTTCATTTACGCTTCAGATGTCCCGTGATTACCGCTGGCGCAGATACGATCATTGAACGACTCAAGGAGTTGATAGCAGAGGGTGGAAAAGAAGACATCGTCAAGGAGTTGGAGGAGTGGCTTCAAAAGGATCGACGGAAGAAAGGATTGAGCAACCATGCCGCTCGAAAAGGAACGGAGACGGATAGCAAGCTTGGTGAATCGGCGGCTGCCCACTCGAATCACCAGGACTCCCCTTTACCATCTTGGGCTCCCATTCTTTCCCTTCAAACACCTCCAACGCATGTGATTGTGGAGAGCACAAGTGAGGGGTCCAAGTTGGCTACTTCCTTCAGTTCTGAAAGTGAAGAGACATCAAAGTCTGTTGCTAAAAGTTCGTCAGCTTCGGGTTCTGGATCAATATCACCCAGCGTCAACTTGGAGCATGTCGACATAGATTCACTCATTCGTGGGCCGTCGCTCAAGGCTGCAACGATGGAGCTGTTGAAGGTCGCCGATGAAAACGAGGAAGAAGAGACAAAAGAACCCCTTGAGGATGACGATGTAGAAGGCGATGTTAACTTTCTCGAGGAAGAGGAGGAGGAGAAGCCGCTCCCAAAAAATTTGAGAAGACATATGAATATCCTCCGCTCAAAATCCCCTGAGACCGTGGGTGACGATGACGATGACGATTCTGAATCTAGTATAGAGCAAGAGGTGGTTAAAGGGACGGACAGTTTGTGTACATCAAACTCTCTAGAACAGTCTGTGGAAACAGAGCCGCACCTCCGAGATACGAGTGTCGGGAATGAGATGGGGCAGGATCCCGACATTGTCGATGTGGAACAGGCAACTAATACTGTTCCTGTATCACATCTCAAGCCAGGTGAACTTCACGCAACACCCACACGATTGACTGTCTAACAGCCGTCTCTGACAGCTTCAGAGACTTCAGGAAAGGACGTCACTTCCGGGGATACTTCCATGGATTTGAGGGAGAATGTCTGTCACGAATCTCTTATGGAAGCTCCCTCTGGACGTGGTCTTATGTCTCACGTCTTTCCTCGCACCTATGGACAAAATAATCCCTCTCCCGCACAACCCAAGACTCCCACCCGTTCCGTTACGCCCCTCTCCAAGGTTATCCCTAACACGCCGGGAACCATACAGCGTATGAAGGATAAGTGTGGGAATCCTCCCCGACTCTCCCCAAACGAGACTGGTATCTCGCAGCGAAGGGTTATCTCTGAAGTAGCCACACCTAACACACAGAATCAAATTCCGGATGAAACACAACCGGAGCGATCTCATACACTCTCGCTACCTCGGTCTACCGTCAAACCTCTCTTGTATCAATCTGACACTGGTCGCTCCAGCTCGCAGTCTTCAGATGCTTCACCGGTCTCTCAAATAGTTGTCAAACGTCGTGGTCGACCTCCTCTAAGCGATGCTGTTAAGGCAGAACGTAAAGCCCTTAAAGATGCGGAGAAGGCGGCTAAGGCGGCAAAGAAGCGTGCAAAGACTGAACAGAAAGGCAAGAAGACCCCGAGTGATTCTCGTCAGCCCACAACATCTGAAGAGAATGTGGACACTCTGAAACATTCGGAGCAGGTTTCAACTCCTTCTCAGGCAACTGTCCCTGTCGCAACACCTATTCCCATATCCCAGTGGACCTCATTACCGCCAGTGATGGCATCTTCAACTATCTCGCGATCTTCCCCCGCATTTGACCAATTGATGTCCAGCAGTCAGTCAAAGAAAAGCAAGATCCTTGCTGAAGGTGCCCTGAGAAGCTCGCCCACCCCGCGACGTCCCGAGTCCACCGTATCCCATCTACACCCGGTTTCCAAATCGGTTTTCCCCTCACTTTCGCAATTGTCCTTCGACAAATTCAAACCCTCTTTTTTGCTGACAAACGTCTTCAACCAGAGCCAGAATGAGGCGAAGGACTTGGGAGCGCATTTGACGGATGACAATGATTCGGAAGAAGAGACCAGTGATTCTGAGCAAGAATCACATATCCCGAAGGATAAACGGGCAGGTGCAGGCATCGCAAAATCGAAGTCCCGTGGTTTATTGCATTAATGTGAACTGTCGCACGAGCCTTCATTCTTGGAGCATCCCGTGGCGGACATCTTACCCATTTTGTTGAATATAGAACTTGCCGTTTTATGCAGCGATTAACTTAGTTCACCCATGACCTTACGTGAAGTGTGTAATAACCTTCCTTATGCAAACCACCTCTTACCCTCCCCCTCAAAAAGGATATAGTAAAATACATTTGACCTTGCAATCATTTTGTTTGTTTTGATCTTAGAATGCTACAGGGGGCAAGGATGGCAAAGTGATTGGTAGGAAGCCAAGTGGTAAAGTTGGCGAGTATTATAGGTTAATCTAATTTTCTTGGTCTTCCATTCACATGCCTGGATTCAAATGCTTTTTTGTCACCAGGTCCTAGCATCCAAAATCCTCCTCCCCCTCTCTCTTTCCACTGCGCTCTTTCCCCTGACACCACATCCTGCATCCATTCTTCTCCCCTCCCCTCCCACACCGTTGCCCATACCTACCATCGCACTCCCTGCCTGCAAAGCCCTCACCACCGCCTTCACTACACCGATCTTATTCCTACTTCCCCATACCTTTACACTTACATCCCTGACTCCCGCTGCCTTCATCACCTGATGCACTCCCGGGGCACACATCAAGCCGAACCCTACCGGTCGCGGCCGCATCACCACCTTCACTGCCCCAAGTTTCGTGCTAACTTCGCTCCACAACGTGCGTTCTTCAAACCGCTCCACCCAGTCCAAGTTCCTCACTGCTTGCGCGAATGCGCGCTCCGATGCCCGCGGCTGAGATGAACCTTTCCCCTCTCCAAGGCCTACAAGTCCCCGACCGTTGCCCACGATGATCATAGCGTACTGTGAATATATTTTGCCCTTCCCGGACTGCTGCACAACACGTCGCGTGAGCAAGGGAAAGCGCATAAGGCTGCTGAGTCGATTGAACGGGATTGGAAGGTGATGCAAAGGTGACATGGCCTCCTCGCCTGTTCCAGCAACTCCGGCACCTCGCGTCTCGCGGTCGATGTCAAAGTCCAGGTCAGAGGGCTGGGGTGGGTGAGAGAGACCGTCTAAGCCGAAGAACATGGGCTCCCAATTTGAGTTCAACACATGCGAGTCGGGGCGTACAGGGGCACGGCGTGTCGGCTCGAAGTAATCCTCGTAAGTGTTGTCGTAGACGGGATCAGGAAGGGCGTAGAAGCCTGGGAAGGGAGTAGGAGCATTTTTTGAAGTATTCGAGTGTGGGGGTGTAGAGTCTTTGGGTATGGTAGCGGAAGGTGTGGTGGAAGAAGGAACTTCTGAGGCCGAGTTTGAGCCTAAAGGTCCAGTGTTGGAAGATGAGCGTCGGTAACCAGGATGCTCTTCTGGATTTATGTGTCGGTCACAATTTATACATTGTGATAGTAGTAGCCTTGTCGAATGCGGCGCCCGATACAACGACCAGCAACTTCGACTCAGCGCAAGGCTCATCGAAAATGCAAGAGGTGCGCGAAATTCAGTTCGACAAAGGGCGCTTTTTTCATGTTTTTCTTACGTGATCACGCTCACATTTCTTCATGTCTTGATCTCTTCCTACTGGATCTCGAAAAAGCGAATGCCATAAGACAACTATGGTTCTCGCTCCGACACCTTCAAACTCGGCTTGCCTTCTGGAATCTACAGAGTAAATATATTGCCTCTTACCTTTCGCTAAAAGATCAGAGGGAGTGCAATGGCGGAAGAACTTCCACTCCCGGGTGCTTCACTTGACTGAGTGCCTTTTCGGTTACTTATTTCCCTGGAAATACTTCTCTGGGCTCTGAGAAGTTCTAGTCCTTTCTTGGGTGATTGTCTTATAAGAAATACACGCTTGGTGTTCGGCTGTAACGTTTTTCTTGCCCTCTTCTAATCACTACCACGGTCAACGCACAGCAGACCAAATCCACAAGATGGGAAGTGATACAGGCAGGAGGAACACCTCAAAGAAAGTAATTATATCAAACGACCCCTCCCCGTTGGTGGTAATGGTGCAGGTTTACCACCAAGAAATAGTAATTTGCTTCCAGATGCCCCGGATCGAGAGATACAAACAGCGGTTGCTGTCACCATCTTTTTCAGTCTCTGGGCTTGCATTATGCCTATCTTTGGGGGTACGTACACGTGGTCACCATCTATTTTTTTACCAATTCTTCATTGTCTCGAGAGCCATAATGGTGGACCAATATTGGGGACGATTCAAGTGTGTTGTGGTCTTCACAGGAGTGGTTGGTGTGGGACATGTTATTCTTGTTGGTAAATATTCTAACTATGTGTGGTATTTTTAACAGCTGGAATGTCATGAGTGAGAGATGCATGGCATACTGATGCTTCTGTAATAGTTTTAAATATTTCAGCATGTATGTTGCTTTGAGTCCCACCTTATAAATGAACAGGAGTGAGAGTCTAAATATACTGTTAAGTCTGAGGTGTTGAATGTAATGTCCAAGGTTAGAGGGTCATGTCTATGATAACTTGGGTCTTATTTTGTGCCCAGATTGCTACAGAGCTTCCTGACATAAATGAGAGGGTGTATAACCTTTTTGTTTGTTCATCTGGGAAAGATCCTGGTTGGAGGGTGATGGAAAGCTTCACAGCATGAATGAATCCTTCTGTCTCAGCTGCCTTAATGGAGCAATGAGAGGGGGGGATAAAGGAACATGAACAGCCAAATGTTATATTATGGCAACTGCAGCAGCTGAAGCAGCATTGGTTAGGTTATTTTGCATGCCATTTAGTTGGTCTTGAAGGACTTGTTAAGTGCATGCACAACACGCCCTTGGTTTGGGTGGTTCGGCTCGGTCCAATGAGCTGAAGACTGACGTGGCATTGGCTTCAACATTCGTGCGTTGCGCCTATCTATCCGCTGAGCCACTATATTTCAGATGAGGCTCAGTTGATGACCAAGATTGTCAGAATCGAGCGTTGGACGAAGGGACTAAAGAACTAGAGGATGTATGTCTAACTAAGTTGATTATCTGAACGAAGAATACATGCAGATAATAGGTAGCTTATATAGGGAAAGAGAAACATTTAAGATATGCAGCAGGGTTGCATTAAACATGGAAACTAGGATGAGGGTATGTGGAGCAAAAGTACTAGAAAGAATGAAGGCGGGCATACATGCCCGTACATGAACCGAAGGGTGCTGAAGCGAAGCGAGTGAGTGAAAAGGATAAGATGGAGTGAAGTCGAATATGACCAAACCGAGCCAAATGTGATCCTAAGACTTGTAAGTCAAGGACTAATGGAAGGACCTTGGTCATTGCGACTGAGTGAACTGAGGCTTGGTAAATTGTACTTTGACAGTACCTCCCTCTTAACGGCTGAGCCCATGAAGCCGGTAAGCAGAGTTGATCCCATTAAGGTTTCTGACGCCTATTTGATGTAACAGATCGTTGGGGGCTAGTGTTCTCGACACGTCTTCCTCTTCCAACCACCACCCTCCCCACCATCATTCTGAGCCACACCCCACTTTTCCTCCCAATGGGTTACGATACCAATGAAGAGGTGCGTCAAATGGAAGAACACCATGCAAAGTGGCAACAAGATCACGAAGAGAAGCTTCACAAAGAACGTGAAGAAGCAGAGCGGCGGGAGCAGGAAGAGGCTGAGGAGCGGGTGCGGGAGCAGAAAGAGGCCAAGGAGGAGGAGGAACGTAAGAATAGGGAGTTGAGGCAAAAGTTGGAGCAGGAGGAAAGGGAGCGGCAGGCGAGGAAGGAGCAGGAGGAGCAGGAGGAGCACAAGCGAGCCAAGAAGGCTCAGAAAGCGGCCATGGTAGATCCACTGGCCGAGGCTGCAGACAAGGCGGCTGAGATACCAGCAGCGGGGGCTGCTATAACAACCCCGGAAGTACCAGTGGCCATGCGGGCCAATCTGGCTGAGGCAAGCCATACTGTCCATGCACAGAAGGTGCATGAGACGTTGAAGAAGGTGGTCCCGAGGCAAGGGCAGAATGCCGAGCCGGTATCGAGTAAGGGTGGGCAGGCAGCAAAGGTGCCCAAGGTGCGTAACTGAGGTTTTACCTTGGTTCCATACAACTTATATTCTTTTTGTTTCTTTTAGGGTAAAGCAAAGGCGGCTGAGCCACAGCAGAAGACTGAGGGGCCATGTGAGGCCTGTGAGGGGTGAGAGGAGGAGTGCGTGGGGTCGGGTACGGGTACAACCTGTGCCCAGTGCAAAGCGAGGAAGGTCAGGTGTTCCCTGGCAGAGGGGAAAAAGAGGAGTCGCGAGGTCATCTTGGACTCAGATGAGGAGGAGGAACAGCAGAAGGTAAAGCGGCTGAGAGGAGGGGTGGAGCCCAGCGTGGGCCGGCTGTCGATCAAGGTGCCCAAGAAGGGGTCCTCATTCCTTGGCCAGTTGGTCTCCTGTGTGGAGATGATTACTCACCTCTATGAGAGGCAAGTGGAAGCAAGCGAGAGGCAGGCTGAAGCGGCCGAGCGACAGGCGTCGGCCTTGGAATTGATGGCCGGGTTGGTTGACCGGATGGCCTCGTTCCAGTGGCATCAGTTTGGTTCAGTTGGGGATGAGGAGGATAAGGGTGATGAGGATGGGGATGGGGAAGAGGATAGGGATGATGAAACAATGGAGTAAATAGAATAGAAGAAATGTGTAAAAACTTCAAAATGTAAAAAAGTGATTGAAAATTGAACGAAGTGAAGCGAGCTGAACATAAGAGTGAGAGTGGGATGTAAGAAAAAAATGACAAGTGAGAGGTGCCGAGGTTTGGGTATGTCTCAGTTGAGAAAAATAGGAAAATGTTTTATTTTTGTAGGAAGGATTTGGATATAGATTGACCATGAATAACTAAGAAAATAGACCATGAGTAAAAAACAGATAAAGGAAAACTGAATCATATCAAGGGGACCATGGTCCTGGCTTAGCAGGGTAGGCAGAATGAAATTCAGCAACGATCTTGGGCGTATGACTGAGTTTGGTAGTGAGCATCCATGATGTCTCTTCATCGGTGCCTTCATAACCAGCCCAGTGGACCAGGTAGAGGAGGTTACAGGGTCTTCGGCATCGGTCAACCTTGGAATCAAGAATTTCAGCTATCTTGTACTCAATTTTGCCTTCAATTTCCACAGGTGGAGGAGGATCCTGAACTCAGTTTGGTATAATGTTAGGAGTAGCAGGTTCGAGCATTGAGACATGGAAGACTGGGTGTACTGCCTGCATGTTGTCAGGCAGCCGAAGAATGTAGGAACGACTACCGGCTTTGGCTATGACTTCGA
>QFEC01074496.1:0-12056 GCA_003316585.1 Gomphus bonarii | reverse complement strand
TCGTCGATCGCCCAGTCTGGGGGAGCTACATCGAGCTGGAAGGTGAACATGAGGGGCTCCTCCTTGGAACTCGCCTCGGGGTCAGTCGCGCGGGCATATGTCGAGCCACGCTTTCGGCGTTTGCGTCTAGTACCCGAATCAGCCTCGTACGAGGCGAAGGGGTCGACGCGGAACACGGACATCATGGATTTCATGGCTTCGGTGGTGGGGGAGCCGGGGCGGGTCCGGGAGGCGACGGAGCAGGAGCCTTCGAGCGCGGGGGAATCGCAGGTAGGGACCAAGGGTGATGATTTGGTGTCCAACGTGGAGGCGATGTCATAGTGTGGGGGCTCTAGTGCGTCTTCTCCGCCGGGGAACTCGAAGATGAACTGCGGGCTGTTTGGGACAAAGTGTTCGTCCTTGACATCTGGGAGACCACGGGAGAGCTCTGCAGAAGGAGGGGGTATATAGTTATCATAGTTTTCTGAGGCCTGATATGAAAGGTCGCCATCACCGTAGGGCGAATACTGAGCATAATTGGACCTAGAATAAAACGAGCCAGCGGGCTGGGGGATGCTCTGCTTCGCACTGGACGGCTGGAGGTACGGGTTAAGGGAGGGCTGGGCATAAGCAGAGGCGGAATTGCTGGGGTTGTTCAGCGCGGTGGAAAGCGGGTAATAATTGTCTCCAGACGAGCCTTGAAAAAAAATATCAGAGTAGTCTACATTATTAGCGGAAGGCCACTGGTGAGTGGGGCGGGAGGAGGCTGAATAGGGCTGCTGGTCGGCAGTGTGGTTGTAGTCTCCGTCCTGGAAGGCGTGGAAAGACATGGGGGTGGAGGTGCGGAGGAAGAAAATGCGAGCCGCGTCGGGAGTTAAGTAGGGACGTGGGCCGCACGCGGAGTTCGTGGACGCGTTGTCTGCAGTGGGTTCCTGAGGGCGCGTGCAGGGCGCAGTGGTGCAAGAGAGGGCACTGATCTGGGGGAGAGAGGGAGAGAGCCACGAGCAGCTTCGCGAATGATCAGCATTGCTATATAAGCCTCATCGCGGCGTCCTAATCCCCATATTAAACCTCAAGATGCCGATGTTAATTGCCTGGAGTTCCCAGGGTACGCGCATTTCTCGAGTCGATCTACATCGCGCCGGGCACCCGGAGGCAGGGCGGAGTATCGGAGTTTATAAATAGACCCCGCGGCCCTTATTTTTATTCTCCGATCATCGCGCTCGAGATATTCCATGTCGCGTATTTCATAGCACCCTCTGCACTTCGCACCGCCTCACTTAATATAGAACCACAATCCTGCTCCCGCAGCTCTTTTCCTGCTTCCAGACGTGCATTCTGCAGTGCTGGCAGCAATATGGTCCGGATACATCAGTAGCGGAATCCATCGATGGTGCCTCGATTGGACGGTGGTTCTTGGCCCAGGGGTCCCGCATTTCTATGTATGATCCACCCCGTGCATGCGAGTGGGCCCCCTCATTGACACCTCGCCTGGTTCTTAGACGTCACCCAATGTACGTGGCCGTACACGTTGGCCCTGCAAATCCCAGGGAATCAGCCGTCCGTCTCTGCTTAAGACTCAATATCGGGCAGCTTCTATGAATGACAGGCTGGCAACTGTAGTGCTTGAGCCGCCGAGACGTGCGATTGGCGTCCAGTTCACACGTCGTAGCACATTATCATATAATTTTTGTTTTATTTTATTGCAATGTAATTGAGACCAATCGTCGCTCTGTGTTTGCAATGTGCCACTGGTGAGTCACGCTTCGCGAATGAAGACAAGCGCGCACTGGTTTCAGCCTCGAAACTCAGACTCACGCCTGCCCAAACCTTGTCCGCACCCTCGTCCGACCGCCATTGCCCTTCCAGCGGCCCCCCCCGCCTCCAGCAAAGTTTTCACAGCAGTACGTACCATTCGAACATGGGGCACTGCGAACGCATTCCTCCCGCCCGTGGTACCGGTCGTTTACATACGACGCAGCCGATTTCAGTGCGCCCCCAATTTCGTACGCAATAGCCTGGTCAGTGCCGAGCGCTGGCTCACGACACAACCGCATCCCGCGACCCGATGCCCACCCCACCCTGCATCCGCAGCGCGGGCGTGTGTCTTCTCAAGGGTGGTACGTCACAACCAGCCCTGGCACCGCGGCGCATCGATGCAAGCAGCAAGGGGGAATTTTTCTAGGCGGAGGAAGCAGCCACCGTTGAGTACTGTGTTTTGTGACACCGCCGCCCATCCTCTGTCAACAACGTATCGTATGGCGGGCAACTGCGCACCCATCGTTGGTAAGTGTGTAATCGCGCCTGTCATATCAATCCATGCCAGCATGTGTGCTCGGGGCGGAATAACTAATTCACTGTATGAGATCAGAGTCCTACATCGCGTTGTGCGGCAGCGTCGGTGCAAGCGGGGAAGACAGACCACTGCCAAGGCGGCAGCCCGCCCATGATTGATCAGTACCATTTGTAAGCCTCCTTCACCCTCTCTGCATTTATACTCACCAAGCCGTGCGAAGCAGGTCCTCTCCGACAGATTAGCGTATTGGATTGTGTGCCATCGGACCAGCGTCGCACGATGCTCCGTTGTCCTGCAACGTCCGTGAATTCAAGGAGTGTACAGCAGGGCAGGAGTGCGCACCCACCATCAGTGTATCACATGGGTGATGGTACTGCTATTATGAGTGTGTGAGGTACAGGGTAAGTGTGCGGCACACGTCCTGCCACCGCAACCGTTGCGCGGAGCGTCGGCGGGTTGTTTGTCCAGAAGCCTTGGAGACCATCAGGGAAGGAATACTAATCCAACGTTGGTCACTGCACTCTGTGAGTGTTTCATCATCCCTAGTGGAGATATCCCACAGAACGACCTACCCGTGCGATTAGACCCAACAGGTGTGCTCGTCAGAGGATGATCTGCCCATAGATTGCGCTGTATGATATCAGAAGGCGTACGGATTCGATAGAAGCAGGGAGGGGAGAAGTGGCAGGACTGCAGGACGCCTATACAGTTGATCAGTTATTCTGTGATTCACACACTCCACTCACATCTTCCATGTGTTGTGTGCCGTGTCGCGTTTTCCAAGAGATATCAGTGCATTCCGTGAGTCTTCTTCATCCTCTGTATGATCAATAACCAACTCGTGAGATAACTTCCCAGCACGTATAGAAAGGCGAACGAGTGTGCATCTGCCGTTGATGATGTAGTTTGTGAGTCTTCAGCACCCTCTCTATGTATACACCATTGACGCCCAGCAGGTGTATTCGCACATGGATTATCTACCAACGATGTATTGTCCGTGGCCTGTATGACGTCAGAACAGCCTCGCATGTGTCGTACCGCCCCTATTGTCCCATCACGCAAGCAGTCAGACAGAAGGCCTCGGTTCTTTTAATAGACCCCGCCAGCTACATCCATCACCAAGGTGGAAACTGTATCCACTGCACGACATCAGAACGGTGTGACGATGCCACCCCACCCTACCTCATACTCACCTTCCGCGGCTCCACGGACGCTTCCTCGATCAGTCATCATAAACGCTAGGGGCCAGACTTACACGTTCAACGCCATCAAGCTCGATCCAAGCTCGATCCAAGCTCGATCCGCACCACCCCGAATCAAACGGAGCCCAAGGCTATTCAAGAAGCCAGAAGGTCTACCGACTCGCTTGAGCGTGTGGCGATGTCACGATGGTGAAATTGTGTGGCCGAGGACAAAAATCCAAGTACCGGCTGTTGCTCTTTCAATGATTTACAACCCCGTCTTCGGCAATCAGTTACGATATGGACTGTGTACGCGGTGCCAAGTGTAGAGCTCGCCACAAGGTGAGCCCTGGTCCAGGAATTGACTGTATGGGGCCGGGGGCATTGTGGCGCAATTTGGTACTGCGCCCGGCCGTTCCGCACATCAGCGCGCCATTCGGTGTGGCAGGACCTTTCATGAGACAAGGCGTTAATACCCTGCAAAAGTCACCGGGCCGGAGAATCGATTATCCGGCAAGAATATGAATTCGGCGTCGGACACATGCTACAACATAGAATCCAACACAGTCCGAGGTGCGACTATGGACTGGTGGTAGAATGCCACAGTATGCGCACCAGAACCAAATTCTATTCCAACGGCGGTGGGAAGACGCCAGACGCGACGTTCCAGGATCATAACCCTGCACCTCTGGAAATCTCTCCAAGACACAAGTCACACGGCCACGCGGTCTCTATTACATCCATGATACCCGGGCGGGAGGCGGAGGACAAAAAATACAAGGACCGACAGTCGCAATTTCAATCCCCGTCAGTCTGATGGCCGCGGCGGGGAGGAGTGGTAGAGCCCTCGTCCGGGAATCTATGAGATGTCTGTTTCTGTGGTCGTACCCGCTTCGAGTCTGACCATGATCATGAGATGCGCCACTTCATTGCAGAGGCAGAGCGCCACGGTGTCTGCATTGCTCACCGTGCTCAGGTAGTTCAACCTGCAAATCCTGTCCTGGCCTACACTGAAGTCTGTGTGCCAGTGACAGAACCGCCTGAAGATAAACGCCTCATACCCCTCTGGAGCTCGAGTCACGTGCAATCCTGGATGTCAAGCTTGGACCTGAGCATGCGAGTTATGCTTGGGTTCGACTCCAACTCAGTTTCAGGTTGGAGCAGCGATTATGGCAAGCATCTACTCTAGTATGCAGCAGCAGATTCAGAACCCAAAGCGCTTTTCAAAGTCCACCTTGCACTTTTGACACCTGAGAGTTTCACTCATGTTCTGCAAGGATCTCTGATAGATGATGCTCTATCCTCAAGTTCCCATAATTTTGTCGCTCCTGTCTAGCCACCTCGAGGCTCGAGGTCTTCGCATTTTCTCGCGACCCCCTCGGACTCCTCACAAGGTCTTATAATTCCAACCCTCACTTGCATCACCCTAATTCTCGCTTGATGTCTCGTTACCTGCGACGCTTCGCGACAAGCGAAATGTATCCCGTTCTTTGTTCAACGGTTCCCATGTTTCGGTTTATGACTCTTCAAAGTTCACCCACGATATAAAGTTATGCCTAGTGTTTTCGTCTTACAATGAGCGCTGGCGCGTTGACTCCGTCCGCGTTTTATTTTCTTTTGCTGTATTGCGCAATTTTTGGTGGAGTACGCCCAGCGGCACGTTCCTGATTATGTCAGAGTCGCCTTCAAGGTTGTAGTATGGTTGCTGTGAGCAGAGTTGTGAATTTGTTGTGCCAGGTTGTTGGTGTTACTATGAAGTATATGCGGCAAAGGGGCTGGGGGTTTGCATCGACCATGCTGGTCTCTTCACATCAAGATCAACCTTCAGGAAGAGAACCGCCTGATTGGCAATATATTTGCGTCGTCACATGACAGCCTTTTTGGCCTTATTTGGAGCCGGCAGGTCTGGAAACCGTGCACATCCTACACGTGGAGAAAGAATCGCATTTGGCTAGCATCCGAGTTATGGAGTCTCGACATCGATTACGCCACCCCCGGGATTCCTGAGATGCGAGTCACTTCTTTTCTGATCTATGGTGACGGTGCCAGTGGAAGATCCAGACTGGGATTGGAACGAAATTTGAAATCTCTTGGTGTGTATTGCGGTTTATAATCAAGGTAAGTGTGGAAATAACGTGTCAGTCGACTTGCAAATATCAATTGCTGACGTCATATAAACGTCATAATGTCCTCTTCTGGCAAGACTTCTCATACACCTCCGTGAGGAATTTCAGCTAAGAAAGAGCGTGCTTAGATCAGCAAGTACTTCTTTTTTCTTTCTTTTTTCATCTTTGGGGTGGAAGATGTAGTGCATTCTCATATTTGGCATATCCTGATGTGTTTATCGCCAACCTCCTTTGATGCAGCGCTTGAGGCTGTGTAAGTATGGAATTATCCAAGTTCAATACCCCGATGTAAACTTCCGTTGTGGGAATTCCAAAAATACCATAGAAAAAATATCTCCGTCTCGTCACTTTGAGTGGGAAACGGTTGCTTTGAAGGACAAGTAATATCGGATGAAGGTACCCCAAGCGAGATCATGTGAAGCGATATCCATCTGTAATGGTAAAGGGAGATATATCTGATGGGAACGGGAGTTGAAATCCACCGCCAGGGACCGTCAGGGATACATGCCTAAGTGATCACATTCTCCGCGTGCATTACCTAGAGCATCCTTACGTTGTAACAGCGAATACAACGTTCAAAACCGTCACGTTCTCATGTCCAGACAAGGATAGGAAGGATCGCGCCTCTTCGAAAGCGGGATGTTAATGTACACTCTGTCGTCTGTAAGCTCATGTTTGAAATTCTGGTGAGCTGAGGCTTCGGGATACAACCAACAGGCTCGGGATAAGGTTATATTTTGGGTGTCGAGAGTCTTCCAGATGCGGACGATGAGTCTGTTGTTCACTCTTTCGTGTGAACTGTGCAAGGGCTGTTCACTTCGGAGTAAGCCGAAAGCTGTGCAGATCAGTCAAAACGACCCTAGGTGAGACCAAGCAGGAGGTAGATTTATTTACGTTAACTTGAAGCTGTAGCATGTTGCATTCCATGCGTTTCTCAAGAATCCAAGGATTGTATACCCGGTGTAGCATAACTAGAACGGAAATCATGTCACACAGTGTGAGTAATGCCATTTTCGTTCTGGTTTACGTGTACTGTATGTATAGCTGGGAGTTTTTCATTCTGTAAATGAAATAGATGTCATCTGTACTGAGGCAACAAGTCACTGTGGATGCGACATCGCTTACTGTAATCCGAACACAGCGTGGGGAAAGGGGTTGAAGTGAGTAAGTAGACGGACCCACGGGTTGATCACCAGGTCTGCATGATCCAGAGTTGTCGTCGGAAGATGAATTACCCCCATGCATCTCTGTTAGCTTCTCCCGGTCAGCCTGTAGAGCCGTAAGTGAGAAAGTCAGTGCGGTGGGTTTATTGGCAGGATTAAAACAAGCTTGGCTGACTGTGAGACTACTTTGAGACTTGGATACCGTGGGCACCTCGGCCAGTATCTCATGCCGGATATTATTTGAGAAGTCCTGGTGAAAATGTTCACCTATACTGTCTCAACACAAAATCTTGCAGTTAATGATTACTTGACGTACAGGTCCTCTAGTAGCGTGCTGGTGAGACCATGATCGGGTGACTGGAACTGCACCGTCGTCGCCGTAGTGGGTAATGCAAGGAGTCTTCAAGCGTTGATCGTGTACAGCAATGAGCATCCGTAGACGTGCGACAGGCTCAAGTTAGCAACAAGATACCATGTATTATGATTTACCGTGTTGGTCAGAGCAAAGCGATAATAGTGGGACCGGCCGCAGATTGTATAGAGCACTTGACCAGTCGTCTGATGAGACTGCCATGCATTTCCGTGAAAACCATTTTTTGTGTGGATTAGGTAATAACAAGCTAAATCAAGGTTCAGTGTCATGACTAAGGACGTATGGCGACGTAGGACTTACTGAATATTGTGATGAACAGATCACAGAGTAGACCAGATGTCAATGAAAGGTTAACTGATGCGACCATCGTTCTGGTCAGTCGCACATCTCCACCGGCCGCCCGCGCCGCTCCCCAGGTCTGTCCGAATAGGTGAAGTCAAAAAGTCACTAAATATCCCATGTCAACGTACTAGAACTATCGCCGAGCTCACTGTCACCACCATCCAGCTGACACTTGATACTAAAAAGAACCGATTGCGACTCAGCTGGATGAGTGTAAAAGAATATTCAGGAATCGTGATAATCGACTTGGTGAAATAACGCACTCACTGCCCAACAGCGGTGGATATAAAATATTTGGCATACAGCACTAGGAATGGTGGTGGATAATCCAACTAATTCCCCAAGGGAGTGCATGGCAGCGATCTGCGTCGATTAGCAATAGAAACGATACGGAGTATAACAGACGTACGTATGTCCAGACGTACGTATGTCCAGTCTCCGAAATGGGTCACTAACTAGACAGTCTCCAAGTAAACCACCGATAACTCTGAGAGAATATTATCCAAGGAAAGTTATACCTTGTCCCAAGTAAATAGCCATATATAGCCGAACTACCGAAGGTGACTCATGTAACTCAAGTGGTTGAAGATCGGAGAGACGTGGAGAGACGTACCTTTAAAAGACAGAGCCAGAATGTCAAGTGAACCAGCCACTTTGTCCATCTCTTTTCCTTACAGAACTCGTAAATATAATTGTAGTATTGGACAAGCATGACGCCCTGATGCAAGGGAAGTGGCTTCAGTTTGATTGGCCCTTAGATACATAACATAAACTTACTCGAAGGAATGCCACAAATATCTCCCCGGTCAGAGGAGGTCCCAATTCCTTGTCAGATCATCAGGGCTAGCATGAAAGGTGAGGATAAAGAACTCACCTCTGAGGGGCATTGATATATAACAACTCCAAAGCGCTTGGATGGTACGAGGAATTGAACAGTCCGGCATACATGACCAGTGGCTAGAAGGAAAAATTTGAGGACCCTTTGAAGCCGTGTGGGGGAAGTTGGTGGTCTACCACCAAGTCTGCTGGTCTAGCTCGCAAGGCTTTGAATTTGACCCCGGTCGTCTAATTTTCAAGGTATGAATTCATCGGTGGCCGCTCGAGAGAGCCGGCAGAATCCTTCCAATCTGAAATAAAACTAGGTCTATCAATATAAACAAGCCTTGATGAAGAGCAAGCGAAAGAAGGCCGTTTCCTTGAACGAATCACCATTGAGTATCATTCTGCTTGGCTCCAGCGTCGGGTATCTGTTCAAATGGAGCAACACCCGATCTAGATTGATCATGTAACGCATTCCTGTGGATCGATCGCAGAGGAATGCTAGGTCGTCACTTCAACAAGCTATGGACAGACAAAAGCAACAACTTCAATTTGCTAGCAGCTGAACAATTTTTGGGTGGGAAATCTGACACGAAAACATCTTCAGACTCAAAACATCCAAAAATCGGGCGAGTTTTGGTCTTTTCTCTTTTTTGGGGGGCTGAGCTGAAAAATTTTTTAGGCAGAATCCTTTTGAGCTCATGGCTTGTTTTATCTAAGGGCTCAGAGCAATTTGTATTTGTGGCTTCAAGCTTCAAGTTTTGCCAGACTGCGATGCCACGGATACAATGTCTACGCTTCCATACAGGTCGGAGGTCCAGTCGCGGCTGGAGAGTTACGGACACGCCCTCCAACAATATTTGTATCAAGTCCTACTGGCCGGCCGTAAAACTATAATCCTTGCGTACCAAAAACAATACCCTCATTTGGTTGGTTACGCGCGATATAAAACTGGGTACACTGGGTCCTGGTTGCTCTGCCAAGCAATTATCGAACACACTACTCACGTTGATATTATGGGACGCGTACTGGTTAATGAGTTTGCCCCTTCGAGTCTCTAGCACGTCATATGTAGTAAGGTACTCTTCAACAGACGCTTGAAGTATCACGGTGTGAAGGCGAAACATGGTCGATATCCTGTAGCGAAATTTCTAGCTGACGTTTACGGAAGGCATGCTCCAAGTACGAATTCGTGCGGCCGATCAGAGGTCGATGAGTTCAGTAATGACGGGATTGCGTTGGCAGCCACTGTGCTAGCTGGTGAAAGTGGCACACCATAGGTATAAGAAAGGTTTACAATGTAGAAAATGTTGTAATATTGAGAGAAAAATATGCTAATTATATTTATTCGATAAATACAAGGGGGCCAGGAGAAATACTATTAGAGAGAGATATGTGTGAGATTTAAGAAAAATCGGAGTTTCCGGAAGGGATAACAGGAGAGATAAAAACACATTTCAATTTCTATATTTACATTTCAAATTCTAAAGTAATTTACATGATATAGCTGCGCAGCCATTGGAAGGTCAGAGAACACAGGAGAAAAGAAGGAAAAATTAGAAAAACACTTCTATGGACATAAGAACAGAGCACAAGACTGTGCAGGAGACATTTAACTGGAACATATATGCAGCCACCAAAACTATATCTCATTGAGATGAAAGCACATGTACTACTCATGAGAAGCTCTATACCAAAAAGTGGAGAGGAATAAAAGGATGAGGAGGAGTATCCAACAGTTGGACTTATTTCCAATAGATCTATTCTTGTATATGCAGTCATTGGCTTATATGCATATATGCAGAAGTCTGCCTACAAGTGAATATGCTCCCTTTTTCACCTTTCTGACTTGTGAATTCTTGTGGAGTGTCATCTCCGTATCATGTTGTATATGTACTACTACAAGTACAAAATAAAAGTATAACTTACTACAGTCAATTTCTGGCTATGGACTCTCATTGTTATCTGATTGGAAAGGAACTTTCTGGCTTGTTGTTTGGTTGTTTGAGTATGGATCCAGCAGAGATACATTGTCATCACTATTGTACAAATTCTAATAACTTTTCAATTTGGGCTATTACTGTGTCTACATTGTTACAAGTCATTCAACCCTACCCAGATGTAGAGCTGAACTCTCAGTTCCAGCATCAAGAGTCAAATAGATAGTCTACCCTAGAACAAAAGGAGTAATTATATTCTAGTACATGTATTACTTCATGAACTCATAGTGAAAGTTGATACCATCCCTAAATCCATTTCTAAGAGAAAACTGTCAGAGGATGACCTGTTTCAAGTGCTGAGTCAAACCTGAACCAATTTTCCCAAGTATGCACTGACTGATCCAAAGGTCACACCTGAGTGTGAGGGCAACAATTTGACAAGGCCATAATTACAAGATACTCCAATTATTATTGGCTGATTGAGAGGTGTAGTGGTAATCCTCAGTCTATACATGGTTTTACTAGCAATAAGTACAGAGAAAGCCCACCTGGTGTAGTGGTAATCCTCAGAGATGGAAAAACTTTCTCATGATTACCACCACCACCTAAAAACCAAAATTCACACAACAACACACTGGTATGTTATGCAAGTAGCTACCCTAGCCTATAGATAAGCTAGGTACAGACAGACCCATACTACAATAAGAAAAACCAAAAACAGACCATGCTGACAAACTTGGATGGTCATCCCCCTCTCTCATCTTAAGGACACATGAGCCAAACAAGAGTAAATGCTCAGTTAGGAGAGCCCACAAGGAGCAGAGAGGAGATGCTTGAGAGCCCCACATCAGCTGTGAGGAGCTGTTAAAGCCGTGAGTAATTTAACTGAAAGATGGAAGTTACTAGGGTAGTTAGATCCCAGATCACCTCCAACAAATCTCCATATTAGTGCCCTTAGTCATCCACCTCCATGTCATGTCTGAGCTGTACTCACCCCTCCATTGCACTCCACAACCTCACATCTCCTCTGAGCTCCTCATGTGACCCCTGCACACATGACACTCCATTCCTGTCATCCCCACCACATGGTAGATCCCAGATCACCTCCAACAAATCTCCACATTAGCACCCTTAGTCATCCATCTCTGCATCATGTCCAAGCAACACTCACCATTCTCTGTTGCACTCTGCACCCTTGGGCACCCTCAGACACCCTCTGAGCTCCTCATGTGATCTCTACACAAGCCACACTCTGTCCTGTCATCCTCATCACATCATTTCTCCAACACATGGACCTCCATGTCACTCATTCCATCATCCCTTGTATCATTTTCTAGTATGTTCCATAGTTCCACATGACCCCCTCTCTCATTTAGCACCCCTGCATCCTAATGTACTCATTCTTCTGCATTGGGATAACCCTGTTCCATATTAATCCCATGCTCCAAATGTATTTAAACCTCCATGTATTTGTAGCTAATTCTCTAGTTCAAATATTGATTTGGTCTCCTCCTAGTTACCTCTGTGAACTCACTCTGCAACCTCACTCTGCAACCTCACTCTATAGCACCTCTGCAAATACAAGGACAAGATGATGTAAGAGGGCACAACACATAAGTTGAAGCCAAGTCCTTTTGACTCTGTACCCTGGTTCAACTTTGACAGCTCAACCACTCTAGAAAACCTCTGGACAAGATGTCTTTGACCCCAGACTTAACAGTATATTCAAACTCTCACTCTTTGTGGTCTATGAGACATAGCACTCAAAGCAACTTACACACTGGCACCCTTGGAACCATTTCAGAAGCATCTGTATGCCATGCACCTAATGTCTGTT
>QFEC01074492.1:0-24508 GCA_003316585.1 Gomphus bonarii | reverse complement strand
AGCAGGAGGAGCAGGAGGAGCAGGAGGAGCAGGAGGAGCAGGAGCAGGAGGAGCAGGAGGAGCAGGAGGATCGAGAGGCCATCACAAAGGCCACAGCTGCTGACACCAGGACCAAGGGGCCCGAGGCCAAAAGGTGGCTGAGGACAAGCAGGTGCATCAAAATGCACTCAAAAATATCAAGTTAATGAAGAAAATTCATGGACAGGCTCCCCCAAGGAAGGATAAGGGGAAGCTGAAGGAGGTGCTGGTAGCAAGCACATTGGGTGAGGGTACCAAGGCAGTACTGAGGCCAAAAGGTACGTGACTGCCAAAGGTGAGTTCAAGTATTTTTTGTTTTGTTTGTTTTTTTACTGATTTTAATTGAAGTCAAAAGATGCCAGACTGGTGGGGCAAGCTGAACCAGACAGGCCCCCTTGCAACAATTGCAGGAAGTGGGCTGACATCTGTATTGTGCCTGAGGCCAGTGCAAGTCAGATGTAATTTGTTGGTTGGCTGGAAGCACAGCCAAAGCTTCATCGACAACTTGGATGAAGTGGCCAGTGAAGGGGAGAGGCCTAAGGTGAAGAGGCCAAGGGCAGGGACAAGGCCAAGCATGGGGCCAGTGACAGTGGAGGTGCCAGAGAGGGCAGGCTCAGTCTTAGGCCAGCTTGCCCTCTCTTTTGAGGTGTTTACTCACCTCTATGAGAGGCAAGTATGGGCCATGGAGCAGCAGGCTGAAGCCCTCAAGCTGCTGGCCAGGTCAGTTGACCAGCTGGCAAGTGTGAAGGCCGCATAGCTTGGCTTGGGTTCAGGTTTGGGCTTGGGTCAGGTGGAGGAGAATGTGGAGAAGGATGGGGAAGGAGAAAAGAATGATAATAATGAGGAGGGAGAAAAAGAGAAGGATGATTAAGAGACAATGAAGGAGTAAATAGGAAATAAAATGTAAAAATTATTTTTTGTATAAAAATTTGTTTGAAAATCAAGCAAAGCAAAACAAGCTGAAGCAAGAGAGGGACTAAGAGAACTAAGAGTAAGATGTGAAAAATGACAAGTGAGATGGGCCAATATTCAGGATGCTCTTGGCTCAGGTGAGCGTAACTTAGTGAAAAATGAGAAAGACTGAGAGGGGTATGGGGTATACAGAGGAAACTTTTAGGACAAGAATCTGTACATAGAATGACCATAGATAACTAGGAAAATAGACCATGAGTAAAACAGAAAAGAAAACTGAATTGGATTAATGGGACCATGGTTTCAGCTTAGCAGGGTAGGCAGAGTAAAATTCAGCAACAATCTCAAATGCATGACCAAGTTTGGTAGCAAGCATCCAGGACATTTCTTTATTGGTGCCTTCATAACCACCCTAGCAGACCAGGTAAAGGAGGCTACAGGGTCTCCAGCATTGGTCTACCTTTGAGTCAAAGATTTCAGCTGTCTCATACTTGATCTCACTCTCTATTTCAACAGGTGGAAGGGGTTCCTGAACTCAGTTCAGTATAATGTTGGGAGTAGCAGGTTCAAGCATTGAGACATGGAAGACTGGATAGACTGCCCACATGTTGTCAGGCAACTGAAGAGTGTAGGAATGACTACCAGCTTTGGCTATGACTTCAAAGGGACCAAGATACTTTTCAGCAAACTTCTTTGTCAGCTGAGTAGTATGGAAGAATTGAGCTTTGACAAAAGCAGAGGAACCAATCACAAATTCAGGAGTGGGGAGTCACCAGGCATCGGCCAATGTCTGATACTCAGATTGAGTGTAACTGATTTGCTCTTTCAGGCTTCATGGAGTTTGCCTAGGTCAACAGCAAACTCATGGGCTTTAGAGGAAGTGAGGTCTCAGTGATGTCCCTTGTTAGCAAAGAAGGGAGAGATGCCAGTAGTAGCATTTGGGGCATTATTATAAGTGAATTTGGCTAATGGTAAGAGTTCAGACCTGTTGTCCTGTTGATAGTTGCAGTAGACTCATAGATATTGTTCCAGAGTTTGATTTACACATTCAGTTTGACTGTCGGCTTTGGGATGGTAACCTGAGGTGAAGTGTAAGCACATGTTGAGAGCTTTACCAAGGGACCTGAAGAAGTGAGAAACAAATTTGGTTCCTCAGTTGTATGTTACATGACTCAGTACACCATGCTTTGAAAAGACATAAAGCACAAACAGTTTTGCTAGTTCAGCTGAGGTGATTGTGTCAACCATAGGAATGAAAATACTTTGTTTAGTGAGCTTGCAGACTATTACCAGAATAGAAGTAAATCCCAAGGACAGAGGGAGTTGTTTGATGAAATCCATTGAAATAGAATTCCAGGGTCTCTCAGGGATTGGTAGTTGCTTCAGGAAGCTGCAGGGTTTGTGTCACTGATTTGGAATGCATACATGTGGTGCAAGACTTGCAGAAATCAACAACTGAAGTTCAAAGGCCTGGCCAAGTGTATTCTTGGTGAATTAGAGCCAACATCTTGTTCTGACTGAAGTGACCCAAGAGTACGTGATCATGTTTATACTGAAGTACTCGTAATCTGAGGTTGTTAGTTTCAGTTGGTTGTCCAGCTGAAGAAATCCATCTTCAGTTTGCATCCACCTCGGGTTCAGTTTTGAGTCTAGACCAAGATTTTGCAATGCTATGGGATCTGTGGGAAGTGTGGATAGGATGTCAGAATGGAGTGTCTCAGAGTCCATGATGATGCTTGCTTGAAGAGCTGGAATGATGAGTTGAGTTGTGTGAAGTGATTCTATGAGTTGCGAGGATGTGAAGATCGGCCAAAGGTTTTGCAGGTTGATAGTTCCATACACACTACCTCCCTCTTTTAGGTAGACATCCCATTGTCTAGTTAAAGCATCGGGCTTAGTGCCAAGTTTCCTGGGACAGAACTGAATCATGAGGTTGAATTGAGATAGGTATTTGGACCAATGAGCCTGCCAATGGGTCGACACTTTAGTGGTAGAAAAATACTCAAGGTTTTTGTGGTCAGTAACGACGTCTGCTGGTTCAGTAGACACAGATAGTGTCACCAAGGTTTGAAAGCCTCAAAAATTGCTAACAACTCTTTATCATGCACATCATAATTGAGCTCTGGACCTGAAAAAGTTCAGGAATGAAAGGCTACTGGATGAATTTCACCTTCAGAATTTATGATGGAAAGGATAGCTGCAAGAGCATAATCAGAAGCATCGGTCTACACAACCAAAGGTCAGTCAGGTTCTCAATACGTGAGGACAGGTGCCAAGGTAAAGACAGCCTTGAGGAAGTTGATAGACTTTTGACAGTCTTCAGTCCATGCCCAGGGTACACCCTTATGAGTTAGGCAAGTGAGGGGTACTGTGATGTCCAAGTAATTAAAAATAAAACAATGATAAAAGTTAGCAAAGCTGAGGAAGGACTAAAGGTCTTTGACTTTTATTGGTTCAGGCCAGTCACGGATGGTTTTGACTTTATCTTCAGCCATAGTGAGTCCATCAGTTTGGAGGATGTAACCAAGGAATTTGACCAAGTCCTTGTGCCATTCACATTTGCTAGCTTTAACATATAGACTGTGTTTCCTAAGTCATCATAATAGTTCCCAGATGTGTTCTCGGTGCTGTTTGATAGTGTCAGAATAGACCAATATATCGTCAATATATGCAACCATGCAATGATCTAATAGGTCACCAAGGATATTGTTCATGAACCTTTGAAAAGCCACAGGGGCATTGGACAAGCCAAAAGGCATGACCAACTATTTTTATGACCCATAGCAAGTCTTGAATGCCATTTTCCACTCATCGCCTTCAGTGATTTGGATTAGATGGAATGCATGCCAAAGATTGATTTTCAAATAGATTTGAGCCTTGCAAGGAGCATCCAAAAGGTCCAAGATGAGCAGGAGCAGGTAGCAGTCTTTCTTGGTTACTTTGTTGAGTGCCCAAAAGTCAACACATAGCCAAAGCGAGCTGTCTTTTTTATGGATGAACAGGATTGGTACACCATATGAAGATGTAGAGGACCAGATAAATCCCATATTCAGATGTTCATCTAAAAACATATGGAGAGCTTCTAGTTCTGAAGTTGACAGGGAGTACAGAGGTGAGTGAGGCATCTTTGCACCATCTTCCAGGGTGATCTTGAGATCATAAGGTTGATGTGGTCCTAGAGTCTCAGCTTTTGCTTTTCTAAAGACATCCATGAAGTCATGATACTCTTCCGGGACATTTTCTAGGTCAACTGAAATGGACGGAATGGAAGAGACCTTAGCTGACTGAGCTGAAGTAGCATCAATGGATGAGAGGTTGAGCCAAAAAAACTTGCAAACCATCTAGCTTGCAAGCACATGAGAATGCAGCTGCCTTAACTAGGGCTATATGCAGAGCTTCCAGCTTGGGGGTGGATCCAGACTCAGGCAATGGTGAGGCAGCAGGAGCCAGCTCAGCCAAGGCCTTTGGGGCATCCATAGACTCCATAGAGGCAGTTCAGAATGTAATACTGCCCAATACCCAGTCAATCAATGGATTGTATCAGGTGAGCCAGTTGTGTCTGAGAACTACTGAAACAGAAGTATCTAATGATGTGATATAAAATTCTATGGAATGTGTGTGTCCTGAGGGGAAGCAGATAGGTATTTCTACTGATTTAGTAATGACCAAGTTTGTACTACCATTGAATAGTTTCAGAGGAATTGGAGGGATAGAATGTGTGGGAATACTATGATTACAAACATAAGTGGGCCCAATACTCAGTCAATCAATGGATTGTATCAGGTGAGCCAGTTATGTCCAAGAACTCCCAAAATGGATGTATTTAATGACATGACTTAGAATGTGTGTGTCCTGAGGGGAAATGAATAGGTATTTCTACTAGTTCAGTAATGACCAAGTTTGTACTACCATCAAATAGTTTCAGAGGGATAGGAGGGATAGAATGAGTGGGTATACTATGATTATGGACAAAAGTAGATTCTATAAAACTATGAGTGGAATCTGAATCAATCAAGCATTTGAACAGGGTATCAGAAGTACTAGGAACAGAATTGGAAGACAAGTAAACTATTAAAGAATTCAGATTAAATAAAGCAGAAGCATTGAGCTTAACCTCACTACTAGCACCAGCTGAGTCAATGCAACTCTCAGGGTGCTCAGAGGCCAAAGAGTTGCAGACCTTTTTTTTTGGCTTGGTAGCCTTAGCCAAGCTTTCGGCTTTGGTACCCAAGGCAGTAGACACTTTGGGGGTCAAAGGAGTTATCATCGCTCATACCTTAGTAGATTTTGGGCAGTCTATGACTTTATGACTGTCAGCACCACACAAGAGACAAATATTATTGTTGATGTGTTGCTGGCATTCCTTGGGAAGGAGCTTGCCATCCTTACCAAGCTTGTTTGCATACTCGGGTGGGTTCAGCTGGGACATAGAATTGTCCTTGCCCTTGCCCTTAGGTTTTTTGGGGCTGTCAGACTTGTCTGTGTTAGTTGTCTTGGGCTTGTCTGAATTTCCTTCTTTTTTCAGCTTGGCAGGGCCCTCTCAGGCCTGCTCTGCCTTTCTCTCCCAGTATCTTACATCAATCCGCTGAATGATGTTTCAGAGCTGGTCAAGAGTTTGAGGCTTGTTGAAATGGACCAAGCCATCCTTGATTTGCTTCAGTAGGGCCATATAGGCCTTCCAAAGCAGGGTGTTGTTGTTGTAGTCAACAAATGCAGTGAGCCTGTAGAATTCCACAAAGAACCAAGTGACCTTGTGGTTTCATGCATAGTTAGTTTCTCAAGAGCAATCTCAGCCTTGGCTTGTTTGTCCCAGGAACCAAAGTTGATTTGTAACTCATCGAGATAGCCATCCAAGTTGGTGGCCCATCTCAGCTCAGTTCAGGGATCACCAGTGAGAAACATTCCAGTGCAGTCACTTTGAGGTAGGAGATCATGTAATTGACCTTCTGCCTATTGTCAGTAAAGGAATTGGGTCACATCTGGAAATTCATGTTGCACATAAAATGAAGCTTTTGAGCTTCTTCAGGTCAGTCCCATCAAAAGGGTCCAGTTCCCAAATTTGGGTGGTCTGACCATCTTGGCATTGCTGTTGGGTGGTCCTACCAAGCTCCAAGATTGCATTGAGGAGGTCCTGATTATTCATGGGTTGAGGGGCAGCTCTGGGAGGAGAAGCAGCCCTTTGAGGAGTGAATTGCAGAACGGGAGGATCTTTGGGTTTGGGGACCTCAGTTGGCCTTGCCAAATCATGTTTGCTCCTGTCCAGGTTGCTATCATATTTGTTGTCACCTTGCTTGTATGATTCATCATTGATAACCTCTTCAATTTGAGCAGATCATGAGGGAGAACTGAGAAAGTGAAGCAAGTGGGGTGAAGTGTTATGACTGAAGCAGAGAGGTGGGGTGGAGGACATCCACACACCCTGTGCTGTAAGACCATAGGGGTGAGCTGACTGTGTTCAGCTTGTTCAATAGCTCTAGTACAAGGAGGCATATTGTTTGAGTAGTGATAAAAGACAGGAAGATGATTGGTTCAGATTATACTGTGAAGTGCATGCACACACACACCCTTGGTTCAGGTGGTTTGGCTCAGTCCAATGAGCTGAGGTCAGACATGGTATCAGCTTCAACATACTTGTGTCGTGCCTATCTCCCTGCCCATCCCACTAGATTTCAGATGAATGCTTGGTAGGGTTCCAAGATGCTTGGTACTGAACAATTGGACTATTAACTTAAAGACTGATAGCATATGTCTAACCTAGTCAATAATCTGAATGGAGAATACATACATGAGGACTAATTACTTATATAGAGAATGAGTTGCCATAAGATATGCAACAACATTGCACAAGGCATGGAAATGAGAATATAAGATATGGATGTAAGAATAGTAAAATATGAAAAGTGGGCATACATGCCCATACATGTACCGAAGGTAACCAAAGCAAAGCAAATGTATAAATGGGAATAGAATGAAGTGTGATATACTGAACCAAACCAAATGTACTTGTAAGACTTATGAGTCTATAACTGATAATACAGTACTTGGGGACTTTGGTCAGTATGACCAAGTGAACCAAAGCTTGGTAAATCATACTTTGACAGGATCACAAGTTTGCCCTCCAACTGTACCCTGGGGTCGAACTCAAGCAGAACCTGACCTGGACCCACCCCTCACTCTGGAGGAGACTGACAAGATGTGTTACCGGGTGCTTCCATTAACAATCTTGACAAAACTCCATGTCAAGATGCCATGCATTGAGAGGGGAGTGATGTCAGGGTTCAGCTTGGAGTTCATTCTCCAGTTTGTTGTCTCCTGTTTATGTTTCCATGTGTTTCCACACCTTACGCCTTCCAATTACATAATAGGTGCAGTATTAGGGTATATAAGTCATGACTGGTGTAATGGCTACTCCTCAGCTTGATCTCTGAGGATTACCACTACACCAGGTGAGCTCTCTATGTATATATTTATTATTAGTAACCCTTGTATAAACTGAGGATTATCACTACACCAGGTGGAGAACCCCCTTATCAGCTCATTAATATTGGAGTATCTTGTTGTTGTGACCTTGTCAATAGTGTCTCCCTCACATAAAGTAGAGATATATCAGAGGGAATCTAGGATCTAACACCCTACCCTATCTTAACATAGTCAAACTTATCTCTACCCTGGAGGATCTAATCTGTTAAGTGCGTGAACAACACGCCCTTGGTTTGGGTGGTTCGGCTCGGTCCAATGAGCTGAAGGCTGATGTTGCCTTGGCTTCAACATTCGTGCGTTGCGCCTATCTATCCGCCGAGCTACTATATTTCAGATGAGGCTCGGTTAATGACCGAGGTTGTCAGAACCAAGCGGTGGATGAAGGGACTTAAGAACTAGAGGACGTCTGTCTAACTAAGTCGATTATCTGAATGGAGAATACATACAGGTAATAGGTAACTTATATAGGAAAAGAGAAACGATTAAGATATGCAACAGGGTTGCATTAGAGATGGAAACTAGGATGAAGATATGTGGAACAAAAGTGCTAGAAAGAATGAAGGCGGGCATACATGCCCGTACATGTACCAAAGTGAAGCGAAGCGAAAAGGATAGAATGGAGTAAAGTAGAATATAACCGAACCGAGCCGAACGTAATCCTAAGACTTGTAAGTAACGGACCTTGGTTGCTGCAGCTGAGTGAGCCGAGGCTCAGTAGATCGTACTTTGACATAATCCCAGGCTAGAGATCTGAGCTAACCTCTACCACCAGAGCCAGTGGGTGGAGAAGTGCATTATGTGATAAAGATACTAGCTAGCTATCTTATATGAGAGAGACTTTATTTCTTAGTAAAGTTGCAGGGGTATGGATATGAAGAGAATACCTGGGTAGTAGCGGAAGATACTGCAGCACCAGCTAAATTACTGGAGTTCTATTAGTTATATCTTAGAGCACTCTGAAGAATTCAGACAATAGCCTTTAACTCCCCAATAACTTGTGCATTGAGGATATAGCACTCTAAAGAGAGGGGTGATAATAGTAATAACCTGTTTCAAACTCCACTCCAACTTTAAACATATCCACAACTAAGAACTCTGATTCTAGAACCATCATTTTCTTTGCATCTCTTCATAGAGACCTTCAGATGCCTGAAAAGGACATCACTCTACACACAACTTACCTTCAAGACTGAAATGCTTGGGTAGAAGTTAACCCTACAGCACTAAAGAGTTCAGGGCTGAATCACAAGGAGATCTCAGTTACTAACAGGAGATGCTAAGCCAGTAGTACCATACATTCAGACCTGTTTGCATACTCTCAGACCAGCAGCTAGGTGAATGATAAAGAAGGGGGGCACAGACCACTATATATATATAACAGGGGCTCACTAGTAATGAGATCCTTAAAATTTTCTCTTGAGATTTCCCCTCACTAAATAAGACTCCCTTTCTACTTGTAATTACTAAACAACTATAGCTTAGAATTTCCTCTTACTGGTACTGTGTGATATTCTCCAAGTACTCTGTGGGTTGCCCTTACAATAAATTCTTAGTACAAAGACTAGGGAATTGTAGCCATCTAGGATACCTTTATATATGATGTGTAAGACATGTAAAACAATCAAAAGTAAAAGTTATCTACCCTGCAGTGATATTGTCACTACTCCCACAAGTGAGTTGAGTAACAAGGAATGTCTTATTCACAACAATATTGGTTACACTTGCTTTGTAATTCCCCATCTGCCTGTAATAAGCCACTGCCTCTGTTCAAGATAAACAGTTGTATTCCTCAGTCCTTAATAAGTACCACTGATAAACTCAACACCCTGGATTTGAAAACACCATCTAACACTAGAGGTATATGTTAGAGTATATCCTGACCAAGCTTCAGTTCACTTCAGTTGTATTACCAAAGTCATACATGCTAAAAAGATCTAAGTCATTCAAACATGCTTGGTCCTTGGCTCAGACATCTCAGCTCACATCTCAGTTGAACATCTGTTAAGATCTCACCTCATGAGATCCCCACTTGCTTAGTCATTATGATTAAGTAATCCTTTCACCTATTCAAGTAATTTTGCTCAGCCCTTTGTTTATTCAGCCTCAGAGTCTAGACCTCACTCTTCATCACTTCTTTTATTCAGTTAGTTTTCCTATATATGATACTCTTTCTCTATTTAGTATTTTCCATTGCCTCACACAACAATCTTTGTAACACACCTTGCCTAAACCTTATTCTTACTCATCCATGTTTCACCTC
This sequence comes from Gomphus bonarii, assembly GCA_003316585.1. Lineage (NCBI taxonomy): Eukaryota > Fungi > Basidiomycota > Agaricomycetes > Gomphales > Gomphaceae > Gomphus > Gomphus bonarii. The sequence goes on along the minus strand of QFEC01074492.1, from coordinate 14,838 downwards.
ACCTTTGTTTTAATTCCCATTCTGGAAACCCCTTGTTCTTTTGATTTGAAATTATTCTGACTATTTGAAATACTAATCTAGTATATAACATGTATGTAAATTAGTTCTGTAGTCAGAAAATCAACTAAGATTACCCCAAGGCTTTTGTCAAAGATATACTATAAGATCTGGAAGGCACAGTACATAAGCTGAAGCCAAGCCCTACTCCGAACCTTGCTTGTTGTCACAACCTCATGTGAGCTTATACAAGAACCTCAGCTTGGCTCATTCTTAACAACATCCCTGTTCTGCATCCCTTAGTATTAATCTTAAACCTTCACTTCCTATTCATAGTTGTTGGGAATATATGGTGATTTATTTCTTATTTTCTCATTTTTCTACTATTACTGCATGCATTTTTATTGCATGTTCTCTTGTCACACATGTGACCATTGTGACTTGTGACTTGCATGTGACATTCATAGCTCATGTGACTCATGCATCATCACTCACATGCATCATATATGACATGCATGTGCATGAAAGCATTTTTCTTCCATTCACATATTTTTCATGTACAAGTGGCATAGTTACTGACTGTAATAATAAGAATACAAGAGTCAGCTTTGGTCTGACCACTCATGAGCTCTTCATGAGTCCAGCAAATTTCCATATTCTTTTATCCAAAGATTTTGTAACAATAGTTACAGTTCCCTGTTCTCATTTTCTATTCCAGTCTCTGAATCCCCATTCTCATTTAATATTTAAATGTGTTGGGTGATGGTATTGGGGTAATTACTGTACTATGTCTGAGTTCTGATAGATAAGCACCTGCATGGATGCTTGCTATGCTCCACCATATGTGTATGAGTCTGGTGCAGTCCTGCTGTGCCCTATGTGTATGAGTCTGTGTTTGAGTTTGTCAACACATCCTTTATTACTTTAACAGGTTATGGGCCCTGGCCTAAAACTTCCTAATCACACTTGCCCCCAAACATCATCCACCTACAATTCACCTAATCCATCCACACGCACACCATGCACCACCACCACATCATCCAGGATGTTCCCTATAAGGCCAGAACCTCACCTTAAAGGGGTACACACCAGGTTTCAAAGTTTGACCCTCCTACAATCCATGGTCAGATCTGCATTGACCCATGCCATACGCGCATCATACGGACACCCTCATATCATTCTCACCAGCATGCACCACCCACAATCATTCTCATGTGCAGCTGTCTATTCATCTGAACCATCCCTGTCTTTGTCAAGTGTCAGTCTACTCCTGGGACATCACCTTCACAACCCTTCTCAACATCCACACCCCTATCAAGTCCAGCAATGGCCACACAGAGGGATAACATGATTACTCCCATGATCAATCACATACATGAAGCCTTCCAAGCACAGCTACAGACACATGCATGGAAGCCTAGTATCACTTCTTCTTGTTCCACATACTCATTCATGCTAGGTCAAACTCCTTCAAGATCAGAATCAGTTACCGGTTCAGGCTCTGAAGATACCCACATGATGCAGTTATCAATTTAGGTGGGAGTTATTTGTGGATGACCAAAGTACCATTAGGTGGGAGTGTTGGGAATAGTAATGGTATTGGGGTAATTACTGTACTATGTCTGAGTTCTAATAGATAAGCACCCATGTGGATGCTTTCTATGCTCCACTCTATGCTCCACCATATGTGTATGAGTCTGTGTTTGAGTTTGTCAACACATCCTTTATTACTTTAACAAAATGTCACTCTGTATGTACCCCAGTTAGATATCAAATTAAGCCCCACATTCCCTTCCAAATATGACCACTTGTTCAGTCCTGAATAATTCAGTTGCCAACTGAACCTCCCAAAATACAGTGACATACCTAGAATATACCTGAGTGGGCCCAACACATAAGTTGAAGCCACATCACATCAGAAACTTGGTTCATTAGCCTGAACTGAACTTCAGTAACTGTAAGGGCAACCCTTCTTGGTACTGACAAAGGAGCCTATAGCTCATCAGACACTAGTAAGGGGAGGTCCAGAAGTGTATATAAGCACAGAAACTCCTAAGTACAGGAGATTGCTCACCTAGTAAGGGGAGGTCCAGAAGAGAAAAGACTGGAGCCCCTTACTAAGCATGCAACTATATAGCTACTGTAACTGTGACATGAGTAAGTCATGTCACAAGGGAAAAGACAGAACAATGATAAATTGCCAATGAAGGATGGCCAGTGAAGAAGGAGTAAATATAAGGGAATTAAAAGGAGAAAATAAAAGGGTAAAGAAATGAAGGTCATCCCCTGAGAGTAACCTCAGTCATTTGGTTAAGCTACTCATGGCTTTAACAGCATAGGAAAACTTTTCTATGCCCAGTGCAACTTATTTCATAACTGAAGCAGTAGCATTTGAATTGATATAGACCAGATATACATTTGGCAATCCTGAGACATATTTCCTTCTTCACCTTTCTATCTTTCTTCCTCCACTCATTTATGACCATCCTTTATGTCATTGTAGCCACCCAGGGATCTACTCAACCTGGCTCCTGTTCCATACCATTGGTAAATGCCCATAATTCCTGATCATCCAAAATTCATTCCAGGAATCCACTTCATGCAATGTAATTCTTCCCATTCAGGGATTCAACCTTGTAGGTGTTATTGTCACTCATCATTATAGTGGCTATCATAAGTGCAAGGAACTTGGTTTCAGCAGGTAGTCAAGTGTTGATTTATCGTTGGTTATGGCCAAGACCCATAACTGTAGATAAGGGATTGGTTTAACAATGGAAGTTGCTACCTACTTCTGGTTCTTTACTGCCTTAAATACATACAAGCTACTTATTATGATCTCCAAAGGGTAATACAATGAAATATGTAAATAGTTACTCGGCACTATGCCGAATTGCCGTCTACATCGAAACGGATCTGCGTATCCAATAAGTGGAGAACATAACCACAACCACAACCTTCCAATCGATGAATACAGTACCAGAAATCCCAGTTAAACTGCGACTTACATGAGGCTATAGCGTTGCAGAGGACAATACCGAATGGACAACTGGATAGCAGTTATACGTTCTTTCTTGTAAAAATTTGCTTCCGTAAGTGGAGCAGCAAGTGCACTCACGGTTGACCGTGCCGATGGTATCAATTTTATACATTTACTTCCAGTTTCTAAGATAATCATATAGCAACACGCGTGTTACCCTTCATGAATTGCAGCCAGGTATAGTTCTTCTTTATGTCAACACGAGGGGCAGAATGTTCTGGCCGAACCCGAATGGATGTGTGGAGCCGGCGCTCCACTTTGTCGCGCCCAATGCTGTGATCCCCCATTATCTGCGACATCGATTGTATCCTTCTTCTTTACAGCCCCCATCCCCATGTCCTGCCTGATGCACGTTCACTTCACATTTTAAACCAGCAATACGCAACAACTCATGACTCCTATCAGGCACGTATGGTACCAGTCACAGCACGAAGTCGTCGTCGACCTCTTGATCAAGCGGATTAAAACAAAAGACCTTGTCTCAGATCTCCAACCACATAGCGTGCGTCGCACTCAACTCACGAAGTTTTCACTTTTGCTCCTATGTTTACCTTACTTCCAGCTCCTCGTCGAACTTTGTCTGCCTAAAGGGACTAAGGCATCATTTAAAATTGATCCCCTGAAACACGAAATCCTTCCCACAAAATCCACAATCTCAGTCCTCCCCACACGCATAGAAATTAGGTTACGGAAAAAAGAGCCAGGCATTAAATGGACAAGCATCGAAGCCAAGGACCAGCTTGCCGAGGAGAAGGCTAAAGCAGCGCAGGAAGCGTACATTGAGGGGCTGAACGGTTCGTTCCTTGTGGCTCTCGGTCAACGATGGCTTGCTAAGAGTCTCGTCGCGGACAGAAAGTGCATGTGTGAATCCCGTCGCAATCCAGCTGATGAGTGATTTGCATCTGGAATTCCACCTGCGGCCGACAACAGGTCATTCAGGACCCGGATATCAAGTTTTTGACTTCCCCGTCTCTGCCTCCAATCTCGCCCTTCTCGGCAATATCGGTCTTACCACACAACCTGGTCTTTTCGACTTTTTCCATCGGCAGTTATTACGCTTCGAACGCATATTTTTTGTCCTTGGCAATCATGAGGGGTACAATAGCACATATGCAAGTACACTATGTTTGTCCAACCATGCCGCGTCTAACCCATGACCTAGGATTCTGCACGAGAGAAGGTCAACGAGTTCATACGTTGGGTGGATCAACACAGAACAGCTGGCGAGCCGTTAGGCTCATTTATTTTCATGGATCGAACTCGATACGACGTTACCGATAGGGTTACCATCCTCGGGTGCACACTGTGGTCTTATGTGCCATCGTCCCACGCAGCCGAAGTGATGCGGGCAGGCCTCAATGACTTCCGGCGCGTGGACGATTGGACGCCAGAAGACTACAGGGCGTCACACCTATCGGACGTGGAATGGTTAAATGAGACATGTAGAAGCCTGCGGGAGAACGAGCCCGAACGGGAGGTGGTGATTTTCACCCACCATGGCCCAACAACCAAGGGCACGCTGAAACCAGAGCATGAGAACACGGAACTCAGCTGTGCGTTTGTCACCGAAATGAGCTTGCAGCCATGTTGGGCACGGCCTCTAAAGCTATGGGCGTTTGGTCACACACATAGGTGTGTGGACTTCTTGAAAGATGGAGTGCGAGTAGTGAGTAATCAACGGGGGTATGAGGGCTTCGAGGCGGCCAAGAGCGAGTTTCAACCCCACAAGGTGGTGACAGTGTAAAGAGAAAGGAAGTCACGTAGTAGAGATACCGTTTGATGTTCGATACCATCCATAACCTTATTTGTGCACAGTGAAGCTCAGTTTTTTTTCTCATGCTGTCCAAATTAGGTTTTGCACGGACCTTATCGGAGATTGAAAATCTTGAGCTGTAACTACTTCCTTCTACCACCACTTTCAATATTTCGCCCTCTTACCCCTCTGCGCTCCTCCCCTGTGCAAGCAGAGGATTCATGCTTCGATCTCCCCACGTATCAGAAAGAGCTGATCGACCTTTTTCGTTTAGTAGAAATCCACCTTTGCGCACCGTGAGTATCGGTGACAAATTCACAATATACGTGAACTGAGAGTGGTAAATAGCCTTGAAATTTCGACTACTGCCCAATATGGCTTCCGGACCCATTGTGAATATCCGTCGAGATGTGGATGTAAGCTGTTGTAGCGTTCGTCGCTCTTCGAGAGAAATCTAATCTTCTCATCTCTTTTATTAGGACAAGTTCTACCGCTACAAGTTCGTGCACCTTTTTTCTAAGATACTATGATCATTCATATTGTTTTACCAGGATGCCTGTCTTAATGACCAAGATTGAAGGCAAAGGCAATGGCATCAAGACCGTTGTTCCTAACATGTCTGACGTTGCCCGAGCCCTTAGCCGCCCGCCAACATGTAAGTCACCGTTATGTTAATCCATTCAACATACCTTGATAGCGGTTATCAGATCCCACCAAATTTTTCGGCTGCGAGTTAGGAGCTCAGACCACATTCGACGAGAAAGCCGACCGCTACATTGTCAACGGTGCGCATGACGCTACACGCCTGCGCGAGCTCCTCGATACCTTCATCGAGAAGTTTGTACTCTGCGCCTCATGCAAGAACCCGGAGACCGAACTTATACTCACCAAGACCGAAGTCATTATCCGCGACTGCAAAGCCTGCGGTCAACGCTCTGGCGTTGACATGCGTCACAAGCTTACCACGTTCATTCTCAAGAACCCACCTAAGAGCACCAAGAAGACAAAGGCCAAGAAGACGTCGGGCGACAACGGTGACGCGGCGGTGGAAACCAATGGTGATAAGACTCCTGAAACCGGTGGCCAGGATGGCGGATCTGATGACGAGCTTACCCGTCGTATCAAAGCTGAGGCAGCCGAGCTTGCGCCAACTTCGCATGCAGCCGACGAAAATTGGTCCGCAGACACCTCAGCTGAAGCTGTTCGTGCTCGTGTGAAGGAGCTTGAGGGTAGCCTGAAGTCTGGACTTGTTCTTGGGGACGATGACAGTGATGAGGACGGGGATAGCCCGTACACCCAGCTCGCCTTGTGGGTCGAAGAGAACCGCGACAAAGTGTCTCCCGTTGAAGTCTTCAAGAAAACTCAGGTACTAGGCATTGAAAAGAAACACAGGACGGTACAGGTTCTCGTTCAGAGCTTGTTCACCGAGAACATAGTTGCAGAAATCCCAAAGTTTGCCTCCTTATTCTCCAAGGTATGCTATTTTATTGTTCGCTTTGATCAATCATTGACTATTTGCATAGATTGTTACGTCCGAACGTCACCAGAAGGCATTGCTCGGCGGTATTGAGCGCACCGTTGGTGTCGAGCAACCAGCGCTCATTCCAGCTGTCCCGAAAATTCTCATGGCATTTTACCAATCTGACATTCTGGAGGAAGAAGTTGTTAAACAATGGGGGACCCATGTCTCCAAGAAGTATGTTGACCGGGATGTGAGCAAGAAGGTCCGCAAAGCGAGCGAGCCGTTCTTGAAAGTGAGTATAGATCTGGTCCTTATAAAACACGATCGTTTTATTCACCACGAATTTCTAGTGGCTTAATGAAGCAGATTCAGATGAATGATACTATTACAAAGGCGTCTCTTCATGGCATGGAGAATAACACTTGGTCATACGTGGCATCACGAACGTCTTTAGTAGTTTATGCATTTGTACAACATTTAGTACTTTCTATATATAGTATGTGTAGCGCATACATTGCAGTAAGATCGCTCGGTAGATATGTTCCCGACTACCGAGAACAAACTATGGCTACCATGTCCCCAACCACTCAGCGCAGAACTTTCATTGTTGGAGCTGGATGCACTGCATTCATAAAACCACGTGCAACGCGTACGACAGAGGATGTGAGCGATGATGGAATGTCATTTCGCATTATGTCGCTGAGTAGTTAGTAGATGGGTCTCGAGGCTGCTACAAAGGCATTGCTTGAGGCTGGTATCACGTACGATGCAGTTCAGGTTGCTTTTGTTGGTTACGTGCGATAGTGTGCAATGTCCAAGAATTTTTATTGTACTGACAGACCCTGTCAAGTGCTATGGGGATTCAACGGCTGGACAACGCGCCCTCTACAACCTTGGTTTAACGGGAATTCCTATAACCAATGTCAACAACGTACGTACCTATAACTGATTTCTCATATTAGGGTATATATTGATATTGAGAGTGCAGAATTGTTCTACAGGCTCCACTGCTCTCTACCATGCAAACACCTGGGTGAAGTCTGGCGCAGCTGACGTTGCGCTGGCCCTTGGATTTGAACGAATGTCACCAGGATCGCTTGGGACAAATTTCCCTGACAGACCTTCACCCATGGCCGCGTTCCATCTGATGATGTACGAACTCGAAGACTCTAAACTAGGGAAAAACCACGGACCGATGGCACCACGCTTATTCTCTAATGGCGTACAAGAATATTTTGACAAATACGGTGCCAACATCCGTCATCTTGCGCAGATTGGTGAGGTCACCGAGGACTAGCGAGAGCCCTTTCGTGCTGATTTTTTTTTTTTTTCCAACCATTAGCGGCAAAGAACCATCGGCACTCGAAGGCTAATCCGTACTCACAATTCCGGGATGGCTGGTCTGCTGAGCAGGTGCTCAAGTCACCGAAGATCACCAACCAGCTCACAAAATTCATGTGTTCACCGACATCTGACGGCGCCGCAGCGTGCATTATCGCAACCGAGGAGTTTGTGCACAAACACGGCCTAGAGAATCAAGCGATTGAGATTGTGTCACAAGCTCTTGTCACCGACCAGACGACGACATTTGACAGTCATAGTGCAATGGAGTTGGTTGGGTATGGCATGTCCAAAGTAGCTGCGGATGTGGTGTTCGAGAATGCTGGCTTCAAACCAGAGACAGGTAGAGATGAAGTAGGAGTTGTGGAACTACACGACTGCTTTGCCGCTAACGAGGTGAGAATACAGATTTATCGCACTCTTGCCGCTTATCCCTTTCCGCATAGCTCCTCACGTATGAAGCACTGGGCCTCTGCAAAGTGGGTGAAGCACACAAAATGGTCGAGAGAGGTGATAATACCGTACGTTTCAAAGAATTTATGTGACGAAACGACTGACTGGTATATTAGTATGGCGGCAAATTCGTCGTTAACCCTAGTGGTGGCCTAGAAGCCAAAGGACATCCTCTTGGTGCAACCGGCCTAGGCATGCACTTCTACATCGCCAGTGCGCTCCACCTCTTTTGTTTTCCTTTTACACCCGAGATTAACTGTATGGTTTATATAGATCAGCTTCGTGGTTGGGCAGGACCAATGCAGGCTCCTGGACTCTTTGACAAGGATCCCCGTGGAAAGTATGGGCTTGTTCATAACATTGGGCTCGGAGGTGCAGTGGTAGTAAGTCTCCTGCGCCGACCCGAGTTTTTTAGGGAGAGTGGACCGGACGGGCGAGACAGGTTCGTACGCAAGTTCCTCCCGCGTCCTGCTATTATCTCATGTAATCACTATAGACTTGGGTATAACCACGCCCATGAGGTGCGGCCGATCACGATGGCAGATGTTGACAAGGTGAAGTCGAAGAATTCTTCGGCGTTTATCTTGGCACAGGCTAAGCTTTGAATTAAGTCAACCGTAATTATTCCTTGGATTGTGGTTTATTCTTTTCTTTATACCTGTATCTCATATCCGCCAATGAACATGATTTCTTTGTCTGTAATATTTACCTTTTCTGCTGCGGAATTGAGCCCGTCTCCTTTAAACAAGTAGACAATGAGCTCTTGCACAATTTAACATTCGTGCTGTTGCCTATTTGGTTTTTTCACTAATGCCGGACGGCCAGCAGAACTCAGGTCTCAGATCAGTAAAGGGTTCGTGGATGGGTAAAGAAAGATAAAAGAGCCGCAGCAACTCGTCTGGAGTGAAATACCGAAGTCGGAGGTCATGTAGTAGCTGAAGCGACTGGTTAGTACCCCGGGTAATGAGCTTGAGGTAGAGGCAGCGAAAAAATTAAATGTATGGGTCGTCTAGGACATGCAAGTGTTAGCAACTCAGAAGCTATATCTCCCCAAACACGTACATCGAGAGCTTCGTTTATCTGCAGAATGATTGTGCCTTCCACCGTATGAGTATACCCTGACAGATTCAGAATTTATCTCTCTTACGATAAATCGAATGGTCGAAAGAAACGTACCTCGAGTAAAACAGCACGTTCATCTAGAACGCGGAAGGACGATATCAAATAAAGCACCTCTCTTTTACAATGTTTTATCCGGCACAGCAAAGGTTTCCCGGTAGTCGGGGTCTCGGGCTTTGTCAGGGCTGTCAAGGAAACGAGAAAATTCATGACATTGATACTCAGACAAAGTTGGGGATGGGACTTGGATCGATCCAGTCTACACCGCAACCGGGAATGCTCCTCTTAAGTGTGGTGGAGTCTCCCAACGATATATCTGCAAAGGTAAGGGGAACGAGCTTCGCAAGCATGTAGTACCTAAGCCTTGAATTTGGGATGGCAAATTGGAGAGGCGCCAGAAGAAACTCAAGCGTATTGTACCGCAGGCTTTTCAACGAGGAGAGGAGGATCTGACAAGTGGAAAAAAGTATTGTTAGAGTTAGTATCACAATGAAGGTAGTGAGCGACCTCGAATCCCGAGACGTTCTCGACGAAAATCCATCTCTCAACCAGCGAACCCAGTGTCGGCGGATGTGCGAATATGCGGCCATTTCCGCAAGCTCGGACAACACAATCTGAATTAAATGCAAGAAGCTCTTGGCGCGAGGATCGATCCTTTCGCGGAGGGATTCAATATTGTGTAAGGTTGGCGGGCGGGAGACAGAAGCCACAGTGAAGTATTTAATAAAGATAGCTCTTATGCGTGCAATATCCTTCTGAGCATAGTCATACATCGGAAAGCATCAGAAGTTAAGATCAAAGACGTACCTTGTTCACATCTGTAGACCAACGAGGCAGCTGGGTCCCAGTCAAAGGCACTTAGAACAATCCCCAGAGCGCTGTAGAGCCAGATGCAATCCACCTTGTACAAAGGGTCAACAGTTTCTTTGTTTTTTTTTTTTTTGTGAAGGACATGCCAATTCCTGAATAGAATTCCAGGGATCGTGTCATTTTGTGTGAAGTGACCAATTCTCGTTTGTCAAGATGTAGAAAATATAAAAAATATAAATCCCGATTCAGTCCCAACATCGCAGGCGCCTAGTGCCACTAATTAGGGACGTGCAGAATCGTTGATAAATACTCATGTCTGCAGACGACATGGAGGAATCACAGCCTTCGGGCGCCACGATGGCTGCGACTTCTTCCAAAGCCAGTAATTTAGCGGACCCTGGGCCAGAAGCGATCGTGCATACCAAGACAAGCAGCATCAAGACAGAGGACCTGGGAGACAAAAATGAGGAGCTATATTCTGAACAGTGAGTTTGTTTTTTATCCCACTTGATAACAAACTCTTGGGCCATTCATCAGTCGCTTGAAAACGATAGGTCTCCAGAACGAACGACGTCTCTACTTCCCCCTTTTGATGCGGGCCAACCCCTGGTTCACCTTCCCACTCCTCAAAGGTTCGCTTTCCCTTGTGCAAGTCCTGCCTGTGGCACTGATTCAGGAATGTTAGCCCGGGTGACCTTGCGATTTATTTGTCTGGCCCGGCAGGGTCTCCCCTGTCAACGGAGTGCGTCTATCTTTATATCTACTGTGCCGATGCTCACATAATTTTAGCAGACATTTACGGCCAGGTCACGCTCTCTATACATCCTTTCATCGACCGCCTTCCCGTCTCACCGTCGTAAAATCGTATGTTTCATTTTTATTATGACACATGTTGTACTATTCGTGGCTCATCAATCACACTCAGTCCCCAACATTCTCATCTCGGTCGGACCACGCCAACTTTGTATGTATTTATATCAAAGTGATTTAGTCTCTCTTTAATCATCGATATGCAGCAAAAATCCACCTGTAAATTCTTCGAAGGAAGATGGTTTTCAACCAGAGCAAAATTCACTGCAAGAAGAGACAGGGTACGTTTTCTCACAAATTCATTACACATAGCTAAGCGTGCATCGGTCGACGTCCCAGATTTTCTCGACAGCTTGCATCTCAAATAGCAACGCCCAGGTGTGTACAGTGTATATTACCATCTTGCCATTCCTTACGGGGCGAGTAGTCCAGAAGTATCCAGGGCGCGGCATGCTTCCATACCCAGGACGGGTTCAGGGTGAGTGCCACCCTCTAGAGTCTAAAATCAATTATTCAGAACCCACATGTATCTCAGCTCCGAGTCTTTGTTCGCCACACCCCAGCCAAGACGGAGGTTAGTAATGTCCGCCCAGGAAGGAAATCGAACTAATCTTAACTGCTACCAGTTCTTCACATCCCTACACAGCACCCACCTCCTTAGCCCCTGCGCCAATTATTTCTCCTGCCAATTCAAGTCATTCCACTACGTATCATACTTCGCCTAAATTCGAAGCAGAGAAGCTACAGCCGAGCCGGATGTATGACATTTCCTATCACATGTCCACTATAGGATCGGATCGTCGCCCTCAGGCAGGGGTGCGTGAACAAGGGTATTATGGCCTTGACGATCCTTTTATTGCTCATAATGGCGAGGGTCTTGGAAGGGCAGTTTCGAGACATGGATATACATCACCGCCGCCAAAGAAGCATCATGAACATTGTGCCACACATGCCAGTACTTTACTACCCCAAAATGGAAAGGCCAGAGAGAGTCCAACAGAACACTCAATACTTGCTTCCGATATTCCGTCTCATGGCTTGCCCGTTAAAACTGAGGTTGATGATAGACAGTGCATATCTTCGGAGCCTTCAGCATCACACCCTATCGATCAAAGACCTCCATCTCGGGCCCCCATCTCTCCTCGTACACCGCCACGCATATGTTCAGGTCGAGCATCTGTGACGGAACCACATACATCGGCTCTGGCAAATTCAGCCTTTCAGACCCCACCACCACCACCTCTCTCGGGAGGCGAAATGGAGCGGATTCGCCAGCACCAAGCTCTGGCAGAAGAGACACGAATTGTGGAGAGCGAGAAGCATCGACCAGATTACTTGATGCGAATCAAGCGCGCCCGCGACAGTACTGACGAGGAGGCGGTGGAGAGAGAACGGGAGAGTGCAGTACCCGGCCTAGGCGTGACCGTTTCCCCGTTCAGAGGGAGACGGCTTAAATTATATCAACCTGTGGCTGTGCCTAGCAATGGGGTCGTCTTGGAGGAACATGCTAATGAAACCGATGAGACTATTGAACCGAAAACCCCTCCGCCAATCAGTACGATGCCATCTTGGCAGGCTGCGGTGCCTTCTATATCCCTTCGAGGAATTGATTGGCATACCCCGAGGCGAGGTCGCTCTTCGCCTATGGCTTGGACAGAGGAAGATGAACGCAAGAAGCAGAAAAGACTACAGGCGTTCGCGGCGCCGGCGCCCTCTGGCAAAGGGCGTCGCCTAAAACCTGCAGAGGTTGTAGGACAGGGGCGGGTTATTATTGACGTCACGTCAGATGAATCACAAAGACTTGCACAAGGTGAGATGACAGCCACACAAGATTCCACTTTCCGCCTAAAACTAATATTGTACATTGAACCTAGACGGTATACTACAGATACTCGAGACTCCCGAGACAGAAGCTGTGGAGGATACGGAACTGTCTGGTCATGGAGCTGAGTGGCCGGACAAAGTGTATCCTTGGTCAGAGCAGGAACGTCAGCGCGATGAATATGAGGAAGCCTGGAGACGTCAGCGCTTGACCTGCATAGAACGCTTCCTCGATCGTGATAGCGAAAGTGAAGAGGAGGAAAGCGAATGTGTCCCCGGACCGTCTACTTGGAATCAATCGTTCGACTCTAGTTCAATTCCACCACCACCACCACCACCACCACAAAGAGGACATGGAAAGACCATCTCTATATCCGCTACTCCCAACTCAAAGCGGTCGAGGGGCTTGCGTCAAATAACGTTTAATGCCGCCAACACCGATGCACGCCAGGTGCTGTTATCCAAGAAACACGTTAGAGAAGTGATAGAGCGCCTCCGCAAGAGAAAGATCTCAGAGGATGAGGAAGGGATTGTCATGTGTATATGTCAAGGAGCAGATGATGGACGGCCGATGGTTCGGTGCGATGAGTGTCGAACTTGGTATCACCTCATCTGCATGGACATTCATGACGAGGCAGAGCTCGGCGACGAATGGTACTGTTGGAAATGTTTACCGTCTGCTGAGGATCCTATCCCACCACCCCGTACCGAGCCTACGTTTGCGCCTGCGATGCCAGAGTCGCCACCAAGGGCGGGAGTTGGGGATCAACCGCTATACCAGTCGACTTTACAACCATCACCCATGCCTGCTAGTCCTATCACCCATCGAAAAGGAGAACGCTCACCCGTGAGACGTTCGCGCCTTCCACACCCCGCACTAGGAGATCCAGGAGATCCCGTCAGGAGCGGACCGTCCACCCCTTACCATTCACGGGATACAGATTCGCGGCTTTACTCACCAGCGAAATTCTACGATGAATACGGAATGGACGATCACGCGCCATTTGACCCCACGTCGACACCTTCTCGCGGTCTCAAGTTTCCGAGCGCTGTCCCAATAACACCCCGTCGTCGCCCAAATCCTTGGACCCCTGCGCCACCACCTCTATCATGGATGACACCTTCTGGACCGTCGTCCCAGACGCCGCAGTTCTCAACCCAAAGCGGCGCGTCGTCGAGTCGGAGTCTGGCGTACTCGCTGTCGACGTTGGAGGACAGCGTGGGGCCGTTGACGTCCCCGTGGCCAGCAGACGATTCACCTGTGCGAAAGTCCCGCAGAGGACCGGACTCGTCGTGGCCTTACCCTGCTTCTCGGCGGATGCCCGACTCTCCGTTGGCGGGGCGGGGTGCATCAGATCATCGCGCGTTGCTGCCTGGGTTAGAGGACTCTCCGACACCTCTCCGTTTCAACAGGGGAAAGGATACCGAACTCACACCTCGTGTTGGCCTGTCGCCGCATCGTGATTGAAATATATCTACTACGCGTTCAAAAGTCGAGTTTTTGATGGTTCGTGCTTTCTTGATTATGCTTGTCGTAATGTCGCGGGATATATATACAATTGGTGTAACATGTACTACTTTGTACATCTGTGAGTACTTGGCCGCTTCGGAAATTCATTTGTAAACATACAATAATAATGTTATAGTTTTACCCATTTGGAGGTAAAACCCCTTATGTATAAATTACACGTGCATACCGTTCACTTTCGTGATGTGGAGTTTTCTCGGATTTGTGCTGTTTATTGTGAACTCCCTGAGCTCCTAGGACACCTCATTTAATGTTGAAGTCCGTGATCATAGCAAGAAAGTCTCAGACGCATCGGCCGATCATAAGGAGGTTTCCTGAGGGGCGCTAGGCGAAGGATTGAATAAACTGGCGTGCCGCTATATGTGTATTCTGTATTAGAATGGCGGAACTTGTCACTGGCGGTTTCAATCAATTTGAGGGTCACGGGGTTTGGTAGGCTTGGCCCCCACTATAAAAACTTAGGTCGTCACCCCGTTCCGTAGTTTCTTTCCCATCCCCCCTTCTCACCTGTTGTACAATGTCCACCCTAGATATTGAGAAAAGAACAGCCGACGCTGGTGACAAGTTTGACCGTGCGGCCATTGACGCGTCTGCATTGCGCCAATTGACAGTTCAAGGAGTTGGTCATAGACTTTTAGGAAACCCCGGTCCTCTGTGAGCTTTTCTCCTCCTGAAAACCCCCAAGCGATGCTCAACACAACAACCCC
>QFEC01074490.1:1545-11777 GCA_003316585.1 Gomphus bonarii | reverse complement strand
TCGTTTTTTTTTTTTTTTTTTTTCCGACATGTGTCATCTGCTCTATACTAATATTTATTCAGGCCAATTCATGAATAACTTGAACGCGACCAAGGCTGGCGGCGCATTTGGAATCATCACTGCGTTCATCGCATACTATGCCGGCTGCAGCCAGCTTATGAACGAGGAAACCTCGTATGTGTATCTTCTTTGACACTGCCAAGTCCCAATGTTCTGATAATGCTTGTCCAAAGCTTCTTTTCTTTACCCGTCATGCGCTACCGCCGCATCGACTAGGCGTGTCAACTGAGTAGCCTTGACTTGCATTCGCATACGGTTTTTACCTCTTGCCTCGTTCTTTTTGCCTTTACTTTACGATTCGAGACATTATCTGACGCTTTACCCACTGTTTTCAGCGTGCGGTTTTGTACTTATAACATTTTACCCCCCTACCCCACACTTTACTACCACTCTTCCTATTGGAATGAAACTTTAATGATTTGAATTTCTACTTATCCCATTCGAGACCCTTTTAAAAAATTGACAGGACAATGTGATGTGCACGAGCCTAAGGGCCTGCGCGGCATGTGTTCTCTCCCAGGTGATCAAAATCATCCGATGTTTCCTCGTGATCTGAAGCGCACATATTAAGAATTTGAAACTTGCCTTAATCCTGTATTGCACTGATACCGTTAGTCATGTCCAGTGCCTATGTAAAAATTTGAAGTGCTGAGTGGATATCGTAGACCCTGCACAATCATGTGCTTCCTTCCATCCCTATTTCATATGATGAACAATCATTGCTCGAGCGTGTTGTCAAATGAAAGATTGGGTAAAGGGAAGTCTCGTTTGATTTTCATCCCTTGGAATGATAGCCAGCAGATACGATGACTCGGGATTCCTTTCGATGTACATATACCATGCTTATAATTTTATGATTTATGATGGCCCATCGTGTAGTGCCAAACAAAATGAAGTCCCTCCCTTCTGACACAGCCGGTAGCGAGGGTCGGATTCTTTTCCTTTTTTTGATGTCATACCAGCCTTTATGATACCCACCATACCATGGTGCCAGACGAAATCAGGTCGATCTGACACGGCCTGGCACTGATTTCCTGTACGATCATTGGACATGTTCCGAGTCCCACACCTATTGTCTGGGCAGCAGAGATATCTGTAATCTGTATGAATTATTGAGCAGCTAGGATTATATATATGCTCGAGAAAACTCTCACGTATTATCACCTCTATAATCTCATTGGACTGATGCGTGGAAAGGACGCACGTGTATGCCTTCCTTTTTTTTTTTTTTTAGCTGTAGGCCTATAATTAATTACTAATAATAGAAATAAAAAAAAAAAAAAAAAAAACATCGATTGAGGTGGTGAGGGATCCTATGGGAAAGAAAGTCGGGTAATACATGACCAAGTGCGCGAACATCGGTCGAGGCCTGTCACTTTGTCTCTCGCTAATAAGGGTTCAGACGTCATTGTATCTAGAAGACACCTGCGTGCAACCCACAAGAAGTGGTCTCTGACTCCATCATCTAAACACTCATAATTCACGAAGAAACGGGCTACAGTTATGCATTACTTAGAAGGACAGTCTGAATGCGTTGATCGTGATAATCGGGATGAGTGCGATGTAGGTACATTATTTGTGTATAACGTCCTCCTGAACGTAACCGTTTTCATCAAAGACCGTTTTCTTCACCAGTAGCTATATCAAAACAAATAATTACCAGGTTATATATAAGGCTCGAGAATATCAACCTTTAAATTACAACACCTTTGCTTTGTAGTGTAAACAAACAGCAGTAGCATGAGCTTTGTTAATGGATAATAATTGCAAGATGCATGAAAAAAAATTTCGAATCAAAAAAAAAAAAAACATACAAGAAACTGCGAAGGTTTTCCACATTGTTAAAATGGTTTTAATCCAACAATTTTTCATGAAATTCATTGTTATTGAAGAACTTGAGCAGTGAAAGAAAGTGTTGAGTAATGTTAGAAGAATTTCAGACAAATACTAAAGAAACTGGATTCCTTGTACATTGATTCAAAAAATCCTCCCAAATCATTTTTTGATAGTGATAAACTCTCAAGCACAGGAACTCTGTCGTCAAGTTGCCCCTTGCTCATGATATCCAAGATCGCTGCGCCTATTACATTTGATGTATCACCTCCCGGTCGTGAGCCAGGCCCCCACTTCAAGAGTCACTCCTCCCCGTGACTGGGTATCCACACAGTGTATCTTCTTGACTTTCTTGTTGCAAAGTTAAGAGATTGTTATCGGAACAGTCTACCGAGTCGTTTCATGTTTACCAAGCGTTTACCGACATTTCTGTCTTTTCGAAAATCATTGTTTCGGTCTGAGCAACTGAATAATTTGTAATTGACTCGGCTTTGTCAACATAGAGGTCCCTCTGTTCCTTTGTTAGGAACGGAAAGACCAGACCTTGATTCCGAAGATCATTAATACTGCTGAAAGCGGATGGACATCAAGGATGTCACCATAAAATATGCAACAGTTTCCAAATTTGAAAGCACAGTGGAATTTTAAAATGGGTGCTTCTCTAAAGAAATGCTGCAAGGCGCGGTTTGGCCAGGTTTGAATCACATACAACAGATAACTTCCTGAACTTACGGGTTGCGAGGCATTCGGTACTTGTTTACATGGGCCGTACCAGTTTTAGCGCAATCTACACATACATAGTCTGTCGCATGTCCTCCTCCAACTAGGGGATGCTCTCGTATTCTGCGAATCTCTTTACTGATGTCGGTAAGGGTGCGCAACAACGCCTCTGGATCGTTCACGTATGGTAGAAATTTTTGAGAGGGGTACCATGTACTCCACGCCGTCTCCTGGACCAGTGTTCAAGCGACTTGCGCCATACTGAGCGTTTCTTTCGCAAATTACCCAAGACGGTATTCCAAATCATCAGTTTAACCCTGCAGGGACCATAGACGCACAGGTTTACTAGCGACGCAGTTATCGAGAGCAGGAGCATCGCGAAGAGACAGCAAATGGCCTGATAAGTGGCTTGCACTGAGGCTCTGCACATTTTCAGGAACTAAACCATATCCCACACTCATAATAAGTGTACCGAACTCAATCACATTGGCGTCTGGTGTGGTAAAGGGTGTTTGCGATCCATCTTGAAATAGGTTTTGTGAATGAAAGGATATCAGGGAACTGAAACACCATTCAAGCATTTCTATTAAACCATACTTACATCTGGGTATAGGCAAGCGGGAACTGGAAAGACACGCCTTCCTGAGCTTGACACGAGGACAGCTAACTTGCGGAATATTAACTCTTTAATACAAATGACAGGCTGAAGATGCTAACCGAACGGGGATTGCCATAAACAATCCAAAGGGGGTTCAAGTGTGTCAGTCCACAGGCAACACCCGCATACAATTGCCCCACGTGGGCATCTGAGTAGGTTTTTGAGTTAATGGGGAGGTTGCCATTGTGCATTCGTGGCGAAACAAAAGGGACAGAATCCTCAAGTCAAGCGACACCGAGAAGCGGACCAACATTGTCATGATCCATGGTCCGGGACCACACAGCTTCACGAACAAATTCATGATGCAAGTCCTGACAATAGGCGAAAATGACACTCTCTGTGACTGTTCCATGAGTCTATCTTCTGTACCTCAGCTGGGGTAGGACGAAGAAGTTTGATATCAACTTCACCATCTCCCCAGTGGTATGACAAACAGGAACAGTTGAACTTTGGAAGTGAGGTCACTCATTTTGCCGGTGTTGAAGATGCGTGCCAAAGACTCCGAAGGAACCATGGGAATACCAAGCACAACGTGTGAATGCGGCTAGCCTGTGCGTTTGAATTGGCGCTTGCGAGACACAATCTCATGCCAGTAAAATGCCCTTCCGGCCTTAGAGGTACAAAGCGAGTAGGTAGTACACTCACTGCCTTGA
Source organism: Gomphus bonarii (assembly GCA_003316585.1). NCBI lineage: Eukaryota > Fungi > Basidiomycota > Agaricomycetes > Gomphales > Gomphaceae > Gomphus > Gomphus bonarii. The sequence goes on along the minus strand of QFEC01074490.1, from coordinate 7,853 downwards.
GCTGGCGAACCGTCACTGGATTATGAGTCTGAAATTGCATGCTACATGCACTGGAATTTGCCATTGCAACATAGGACGCACTGCATACGGCAACAGCGTGGTTGTTCTCCTTAAGAATACATCGCCTCCCCGATTACGGGTTGACATGGATTGATCGATTGTAACCAACGGTGCAATTGGCTATTTTTTGGACCTGCCAGCGCCCGAGGCCACAGGAAGCACAAGGAGGCGGGCCACAAGCAGAATGTGGTAACAAAGTCACACGACCGTGACCGCGTCAGTGTGCGCGTCCACTGCTCATTATTGTGCGCATAGCCTGTCATCAATCATGGCAGCTGGACCATCAGGATTTAGACTCCTCCAGGTGGCTCGTAAGACTCTCAGCCTTGACGAGAACGACAATAGTACCGTACCAGATCACTACCTTCAAATACTGCTTCAGCACCTCCAGAAGTTTCCAGACGAGGACAGCTTTTTAATGGACCTTCTAGACGCGGGTGGCACTCTTATTTGTCTTCTTTGCATGACAGAAATACCAGTTGCGAACCGCGACGGTCAACTAACAGACTTCGGAGCTTATTGGGTGAGTCAAGATCTCACTAGCATATTTATTGGATCATGGCCATTTATATGCGTCTTCAGAATCATATCGCTACCCCAGGCCACCAAGCCCTTTCATCTCAGAAGAGAATTGCTAACTCTGTCGGAAGGGCCTCCATGGACATTGATATGGACGTTGACTATACCACTGCCTCAGCCCCCTCATTTCACTCGACTCCAAACACGACCAGTAGAAGGCGTGTCATCAAGACTGTCCAGTTTTCAGATGAAGAAATTGAGTATTCCACCGAAGAGGACATCCCCCAGTCCCTTTCATACCCCTCTCTTGGTAATATACCGGCCCACTACACCCCAAACACACAAGACTCTTCTTTTAAATATCCAAGTCACTACCCGTCACCGTTCGGTAACTCCAGCAGCAACACATCTCCTCTCAATTCCTCGAACTCTTACACTTCTTCGGCTCAGAATTCAACCAATCACCGGATGATTCAAAGTTGCCATTCTCATCCCATTGCTTCAAGTAGCTACAGTTCGCCAATCCCTTCAGTTAGCAACACTTGGTCTCAGTTTAATGGTCCAGGCCCAAGTTCGTCTTCCTCCAGCAGTGCAACCTCGTCTTCATTTGGCACGAATCAGAACTTCCCTGTGAAACGTCCCCGTAGAGGAATACGTCCCCTTGTCTTCCCTGACGGTGAAATATTTTACCTTTCCACCGACGATGAACTCGTGGACGTACACCCTGATGTTCCCCCTAGCAAGAAACCCAGATTCGGTGGAGCACTAATTAAGACTGGAAATAGTGCGTGAAGACTGATGTTGATTTGGTTATTACGTTAACGGACATACTTTCAGGTATCGAGATGGAGTATGGTTTCCCCAACTCTGCATTAGACACATTTTCTTCAGGCACAAGTAGCGCGTTCAATCACTCTTCCTTCCCATGTGGACCCTCGTCAGCGCCGCCACAATGGAACTACGACGATTGGTATTCTTCCGCTTCCAATGTTGATCCTCCTTTCAACCCTAGCCCACTTCCCGTTCCGGAACCGGCAGGTATGGAGTACAATTGGGAAGCCAAACTTGAGCTGGACATGCCTGGGGCGTTTGAAGCTAATCATCAACCTCCACTTGATACACCCGAATCCCTTGCAGCTCAGGCAGCAGGATATGTCTATCGTCCCAATGCAGGTGAAGAGAAGTTTTCGGTTCAGGTCGTACACAAATTGAACATTTCGATCAGGGAGTTTTAATCTAAATTTCAATGAGGAAGGACCGGTGGAACAGATAGACATCGGTGGACCCGATCAAGCTCAGAAGTATGTGCAGGAGTTTTCCAAATGTGTCGTGCTGAGGACCCCATCAGGCTTAAGGACTTTTTTGTCTCAGCAATGGAGGACTTTCAGGAAACACCCAAGGTTGTTGATGCTGCACGTAGTCTCGGACTAGAGAACACATCTGCGCTTCTCCCAGGCCTGGAAGTACAGCTCATGCCACATCAGTTAATCGGTGTTAGTTGGATGATCGAACAGGAAGCTAAGCCAAATATCCGGGGTGGAATCCTTGCGTGGGTGGTCCTTTCCCTTGTTAATATCATTTTGTTGGCTGACAACGTAGCCTTTAGAGATGATATGGGCTTGGGGTGAGTTTAATGATGGCGTTGCCACCGCAGTTTGATGGATTTTTGTCCTGTGAAATAGTAAGACGATACAGTGTATTGCGACATGCATGAAGAATCGACCCGAGAAGGGCGAGGAGCGCAAGTCAACACTTATTGTCGCCCCTGCAGCACTTCTAGAGCAGGTTTGTTTCCTTTTGTGTTCCGGTGATACGTAATATGTGACTCGTTATTTCATATCTCTAGTGGGCAAACGAATTCCGTCAGCGCACACAGGATGGAGTGTTCCGTGTCCACATTCATCACGGGAAGGATAAGCTTCGATCTGTCAAAGACGTACATCAATATGATGTTAGTTAGCCATGAATCTTCGGGAATCGAAGATCGTGTATGCTGATATTGTGTCTAGGTGGTCATCACAACGTACCAGACTCTCTGTGCCGACTTTCCAAAGGATAAGAAAGGAAAGGGGAAGGACACCGCTGCGGCTGATGATGCTGATTCCGAAGATGACGACGTTAATAGGTTAGTGTAGTTCCCTCTGCCTTTATTGATTTACATTCAATCATGGCAAGTAGTTTGGGGCCATTGGCCTTAACACATTGGTATCGAATTGTCCTTGATGAAGCACAATGCATACGGAACAGGTAGGTCAAACACGCCCATTTATCTGTTGCTTTTTTGCGACCGTTTATATGCAGGGTGACTCGTACAAGCCGTTCCGTTGCTCGCCTGGATTCTATCTATCGCTGGGCCCTCACTGGTAAATCATTATTCATCATTTTTCAGACGAGAAATTTATCTTGTGTAGGTACACCTGTCACGAACACGCTGTACGGCCATGCATTGTCAACCTAATACACTATCTAATCGGATTTCTGACTTTCAGCGCTGACCTATACGCTCTAGTGAGGTTCTTGCAGTTCAGGCCATTTAACGACTGGAAGGAGTTCAATGAGCGCATTGTAATCCTCTTTGATTCATATATACGTATATATATTGACCAACTTACAATTCTAATTCAGGCACGTGTACAGAGGAAGCGACCAGAACTCGCAGGCACGTTTAGTCTTCATATTCACCTCTCCACAGCACACTTATTGTCGCCTATTTGCTTGTTCAATCAGGTCAACGAGCGCAAGCACTGTTGAAAAAATGCCTGCTCCGTCGAACTAAAGACACCAAACTAGAAGGGAAACCGATTCTTCAACTGCCGTCTAAGCACATCGAAGTTGTTGAGATTGACTTTTCCCCCGATGAACGTGAAGTGAGTTTTCTGCAGCCTCAATCACATGTCCGTTCGCGGTCACCTTATGTTCATCCAGATATATAAGAAGGTTGAATTGCACCAACAGCAGAAAATGTCCAAGTTCTTGAAAGCGGGCACTGTCATGAAGAAGTAAGTAGGATATGATAACACCTTATTGGCGACACTAAATTGTTGTGACGTATTAGTTACGCCGCTGTCCTGGTGAGTTTCATGTCTGGCCTGTTTTATAGTTATGGTTTTGAAGGTGGATTCAAGGTGATGCTACTCCGCCTCCGTCAGGTTTGCAAGTACGTCGTTACCATTCTACCCAAACTTTTCATACAGATCTGATATTCCTTGCACATAGCCACCCTCAACTAATCGCTGTAAGCATGAGAGAGACTAGATGTATACCTATGTATTGATGCCTTGGCACATGCAGTCGGATGAATTTGAGGAGAATGGCCGTCGCGTCCTTGAGGGTGGGGATAACGGTGCGCTCGAGGAAAGGGATACAAGCCCAGCGGGAGAATTAAAGAGGGCAGAGCGTGTTCTTGGTTCTCAGTTTGTAGAACAAGTACGTCTTTTTACACCATCCTTGAGACCCAGGACATCAAGCTAAGTGACTATCATCTCAGGTGAAAGCGAAGTATGTCTTTTCAGCTTTACGTTTTGTCCCCTTCTCTAACTCGATGTCAAGACTCCTTGAGCAGGCGAAGGCTCGCATTCAAGCCGAGGAACAAGGTACTGGAGTCGAAGAAGAAGATACTGATTGTCCAATTTGCTTCGACAGTATGTTCTTCGAGTTAATGCGATGAACTTAGAATGACGTTATCTCTGCAGCGTTTGTCAGTAATTGTCGCATAACAGTACGTCGTACCTCTTGTCTTATATGCATGCACTGCTTAACCGATCATCGTTCTGTTACAGAGCTGCAAGCACCTTTTCTGTGGAGGTTAATGTCTTCTTCAGAATACTTGGCAGTTGCTTATTCTTCTTTTAGATTGTTTAAATGACCTCTTCAAGAGCCCACCAAACGGGCAAGTACTCAGGTCGTGCTATAATCTCTCTCATTTTTTGACGACAGAATGATCAGGTTGGACGTGCAAGATGCTGCCTACGTTAATGCAATGCAAAGTGGCACTCGCTCGTGTCCTGTTTGCCGAGGCGACATCCACCCTGACAGGGTCTTCAAGACCTCCGCTTTTGAACCCAGTGTGGCAGAACTGAACGCTCTCAAAGGCGAGATAAACGGGCCCGAAATAATCGACTTGACCTTGGATGACTTGCCCGTACCCTCGGATGATCAAAAGGGAAAAGGAAAAGTTGTTGTCAAGGAAGAGGCGGACCTCCATGAGCTTGACTTGAAGAGTTTGGATCGGGGAGATAACTTCGAACCGAGTGCGAAGATGCTGAAGATGGTAGAGTTCATCAAACAATGTACATTTTTCCTATTGATTTTCCCGTTATTGAGTCTTATAAGTCATTGTTTAATAGGGCATGCTACGGCTCCCGACGACAAAATCATCTGCTACTCGCAATGTAAGAGTCTTCGCTGAATAATTAGCCATGCCATTAATATGTTTGTATAAAGGGACGTCTATGATAACCCGTGAGTATGCGGCATGTATTCTCAAAAGATCCCTACACTTACTAGTATCTGTAGTGGTCGAGAAATTGCTGCAAAGGGACAACATCGAGACTATCCGCTTTGATGGTAAAATGTCCCGACTGTCCCGGGATATTGCTGTTGCCAACTTCAAGAAGCGAAATGGCCCGTCTATTATGCTCATCAGGTAACCCAGTGACGACTTTGCTGTGTATCATCATTTCTTAAGAACAAACCTTCACAGCCTTAAATGTGGTGGTGTAGGTTTGAACCTCGTTGAAGCAAATCGGGTTCTCTGCCTTGATCTAGCTTGGAATGCAGCCACTGAAAACCAAGCCTTTGATCGTGTACATCGGATGGGTGAGCTCACTTTGGGCTTCCTAGGCTAGGCTTACACTCGCATGTCCCCAGGACAACAGAAGGATGTGCATGTCAAGCGATTGATCATTCGTGATACCGTTGAAGAACGGTAATATATCGCCATCACCTTACGACTATTTATTGACCATGTTGGGTAGGATCCTGAACCTTCAAGCCACAAAACAATCGCTCGCAGATGCAGCCCTGGGAGAAGGCAAAGCTCATAGGATTAAGAAGATGTCTGTAAACGAATTGAAGACAGTACGTTGGACTTCTATTTCATGATTTACTATCTAACGAGTCCGGACAGCTTTTTGGGATGTAGAACCAGATATAACACGTCATATATAAATTAACCCACATTCTCTCTTATCTCCTTTTTTTAAATTTTATTCTCTATTGCTGCTCCGATCTCTCTTCCATTTGGCCGTTTGACACGCTTGATCCTACTTTGGTACAGCCTCAGTACTTTCCATAGTACAATAATGTCATGGGGATACTTGCTTGACTCTAGTGATTGGTCCTCTCTCCTACCACTTCAGTGAATGTACCACATCTCAGACCATGTATATATATAAAAATATGAAACTAGGATAATTTGTAAAATCATCGAGGACCATTCCAGGCTGATGGATCCACCCAATTAGAACGCGAATTGTCTCCAGAAGACGCCGGGATACGAGGAGAACGAAGATCTCTCGCGCCATACGCGGCACGTGGGTTAGTCGAGTAAGAGGGCTGACTCCGGAGAGAATCCCTAATAATTAAACCCAACTCCATCAACATACATAGCGAGCGATACACTACCGAAGATCACATACGCTGTTCCTGGCCGTAGGACGGGTGGAACGCCACCCCGCCCGGGTACCGTATTGACCGAAAAAGGTTGACGTTGAGAGGTCCTGGTAAAT
>QFEC01074480.1:1306-14891 GCA_003316585.1 Gomphus bonarii | reverse complement strand
TTGTTCATCTGGGAATGCTCCTGATTGGAGGGTGATAGAGAGTTTCACAGCATGGATAAATCCTTCTGTATCAGCCCTATCTCCAGTTAACTTCTCTGGATCAGCTGCCTTGATAGAGCGATGAGAAGGGGGGCTGGGTGTTGTAATGTGGGTAGACAAGTGCTGGGTTGCTGCAATTGCTGCAGCTGAGGCAGCACTGGTCATATTGTTCTGCATGGCCCTCAACTGGTCTTGAAGTATTTCACTCTGGCACTGTAGAAGTTTAACTTGGTTTGACTCAGTGGTAAACATGTTTCTTGTAATGAAGAGTGGTTTTTGGGGTGCAGATGGTTTCTACGTGAAAGGAGATGTATCTAGAGTCTGGTGTAAGTCTAGTATGGTATTGTATGCTATGTGGTGGGCAAGTATCTGTCCAGGAGTCCTGGGGTAGTCTGTACGGCTCTTTAGCGCCTGTACCAGGAGATCGGCTCTGGTAACTGTATGAATCATAAATTCAATAGCAAGGCTGCTATTGATCCTGTGTGCTCAAAAAACTGTGAGACACTTCTTAAGGTAACTGGTAACTTCTCTGAATATTTTCAGGTCTCGAACGACCAGCCTTCAGTGGGAAACGCGATATTGATGTAAGCGAAGCACCGGTGATGACAAGGAGTGATTATTGCTTTTGAGGGCAAGAAGAACTAACTTTTCACTATCTACTATGCTAGTTCTTATACAGAGTTGCGATACTAATCATTTGTGAGCAAAGAAAGAAATAAAACTGCATCGGGATAGACACGTCGAGTCCCCATGCTATACGTATCACTGCATCACCTATTTTGCTATCCGTTTCCGATCGGTAGTCTCTGAAAATACTTGAGTCTTCTCTTTGGTATATATCTTTGTGTTTCTGATCGTCCTGCTGATCCCTGAGTGCTTCCATTGGTTCCAATGTAAGTGCCGGCGCCCATGTCTGCATATATGCACCCCTATCTCTCCTGTTTCAACTCCTAAGTCCTCCGGTCCCTTTCCATATTGTTTTCATGCCTTCTCTCTTTATTTCTGTCGTGACCGCCATCTGATCCTTTCAGGGTCGAATCTGCAAGTCTTTTCTATCCCTTCCGTCCCTTAGCCACCCGGGCGCTTCCCTGCCCCGGGATCAAAGTGTGTGTCTGCGTGGTATCTAAAATGTTCTGTAAGTGTCAGGAATGGAGCTATCTAAGTGATTCTTTTTGGGGATGGTAGTTATGAATGTCTGCTTGGGTTCTGAATGCATATATGTGTGGTAGGAGTCTTTGTTCTCTTTAAGTATTTTTTTTATCTATTTTTGTTTTGTGTGATGTATGTAAGATGTGATAGAGGATATTTTATAACATTTCTAACAACAATCCCAGGTTCACCCAGGGACTCCCAATATTGCTCTGGGATTTGGTTAGACATGATATGAGGTGGAAACTGATGGAAAGGATGTGTGAGGTTGTCAGAAGGGGAGCTTGATCTTCTGTGAGTGAAACACTATTGACAAAGTCACAACAGCAAGATACTCCAATATTAATAACCTGATAAGGGGCTTTTCCACCTGGTGTAGTGGTAATCCTCAGTTTATACAAGGGTTACTAGTAATAAGCACATAGAGAGCTCACCTGGTGTAGCGGTAATCCTCAGAGATCAAGCTGAGGGGTAACCATTACACCAGTCATGACTTATATACCCTAATCCAGTGCTTATTATGTAATTGGAAGAAGGCATGGAAACATAAACAGGAGGCAACAAACTGGCTAATGAACTCCAAGCTGAACCCTGACAGGTTGCCCTTATAATTTCAGTGTTATTTTCATAACACTGGCGTTCAAATCATGACCCTAGCAACATTTTTGTAGTTCTTCTTTGTGTAGTTACCAGTGTCTATCATAATATAAATAAAATTAAAGTATAATCAGTTACATATTTAATATCAACAAAGTCTAAGTTAACTGTGCACACTACACAATACAACAACTATCCCAAAAAAAAAACTATGAGGGTGTGTTGTTTGATTATTGGTTTTGGTGGTTACTGCCAAGTCAAGTTCATGAACCCTTTATTATTTAACCTAAATAACTGATTGTGTCTGACAAGGAACACTTCCTGATCAGTACTCTAATAGTTGATATGGTCCTGACTAAGTTTGTCTCTGATATCAGGCCTGATATGACAGGCTGCCAGCCTGCTGGCTTGATAAGCTATATTTGGCCTGATATGGGTATTTTAATTTTTTAATATAGACTTAACTGGTGTATCATAGGTCGGCTCACAGTAAAGAAACAATCATGTCGATAGTAAACCCGTCAACTCTAGTAATGATAATCATTTCAAGCATCCCCGAATTATTAGAAACAGGGGGCGAATTAATAGTGGGGTATACTTTGGGAAGAAAAGGAACTTAATTATACTAAACCCATTTTCAGCGTAAAATATTTTGAGTGACTTGCAAAGTTGTCAATAATTATAATGATTTTGCAATATCTTCAAAGGAACAGGATTGCTTATAGCTACCTATGTTGCGTGTGGAAACGTCTTTATACCCATAGAGAAGGGAAAATAGGGATTGGAGGGAAATCTTATCGAATGGTATCATGGCTGAGATGCTAGGAGCTTGGAGCTCGAAACAAGCGGGATTAGGATTGCTTCAGACTCGAACATATCAATGGAGCCAATCAGCTTCTGCTTATATAATTGTTCATGTAATCACACTCAACTTGAAACCATCGCTGAACGAACTAAGCTTGTGCTAATGATTTAAAAGGTGCATCTCTGGAAGATATATTTCACGTTACGAGTGAGCCATTATTCGAACTCCTACATGCATCTAATTTTTAATCGCATATCATACACTTCAAAATTCCTTGGTTCAGTTGGTTACTCAAATATATCCTTGCGGCCAAGATGCAGACGTGGTTCCGATCGCTCTATGAGACACACTGTATAGTGTCTCCTTCTCGTTCGTGAGCAGACACACCCCTCGAGCTTCCTCGCTCAAGGCAGTCAGAAATGGTTCCGTCGCCTGTCCACGAAGATTATCTCGAATCGCTACACTTCCTGTTGAAAGTGATTGTGCTCACTGGCATAAACATGTCGTCCATAGAAAACGACAGATCTTTATACACATGGACAGAGACCCTTATTTATGTTTCCTAGAAACTGAGGAATCTGATACTAGGCGTTACTGGATCCCAAGGTTCCTATGCTCTTGAGTCTTTGAACAATGGAGCTTCTATCACTCTTTCCCTGATGATTTGCGGGCGAAAGTTCTTCTGTATTTCGTCTTCTTTTTTTCACTCTCGATCATCCAAGAAATTGATGGAATGTATGTGTACTTGAATCCAAACAGAAGACTCATTCGATGCCATCTGCGAGGAGAGTATACTCCATACATATCCCACCTGCTTCTTATTTGATTAAGATGGAAGCAATCTTTTTGTCAAGTTGCGAGGAATCTAGTGGTTGTATCGCGAGGCCACGAATTATTCTTCACAAACTGGCAAGAGTGCTATGGCATAAGGCTGTGCCCCATCGAACTCTAGAGAGGAAGTATTCTATTATGTCTCTACTCCTTTTATATCCAGCGCTAACAGATGTCTAGGTCTCCTGCGTTTGGACACCTCACCCTTCCCCTACTGATAGCAGAGAAGACACCACTCTAGTTTCAAGTCGCCAGTTCTCTCTATGTGATTCTTTTTCCCTCTGAATTACCCCCCTTTGGTTCTGGTGCATCTGATCTGACGGAAGAGAGTCTGAGATGGCCTACACAGTTATTCAACAGCATATTGGTACACAATATTGGTCTCCAAGAGCTCCAATGTGGTGGCTTTCGTCGCAGCGGTGGAGAGCAACCTGTTTTCGATACGATTTTTATAACGAGCGGCGAACATCCATGCCATCTAACCATCTCCAAGTTGGAGGAACCCACACCAGATACATCCATTTGTGCCGTTGACTCGGAGGGACATGATCAACTCATGGAACTGAGCTGGCAGCGCAAACTGTATTGGGTTTCGGAGCTATTATGAATCTGAAGAAAGTCCTTCATGTAGACTTTCGATCCTCCGCATGTCTAACAGATCTTTTTCACCCTGGGTCCACTGGAGGGTACAGTAGTAGGGAAGCTGGATCACGTCTTGGCGTTGGACGATGTCTACGGGACACTATTATTCGTTGAATACGATCAGTATAACTGTTATCTAGTTGATCCTGACCAATTTATTGATATACTGTCCAATACTGATCCGCCAATTACTCTTTCTTGAAGTTGCGTACAGATAACAATGATGGTGATCTGTGTCTTTCGCGCGAGTTCTTCGATGTAAATCAATTGTTATTTTCGAACATGTCTACTGCAGAACAAAACAGGTTCGAGACCGTAACAACGCTCACGAGGGATAGTTTAATTATAGAACCCTATAAAACCCCGGCGAGATTAGTGTATAAATTTCAGTGAACTTTAAATATCGTACAATAGCTGGCAGCATAAGGAACGGTCGTGGCCGATCCAGGTGTGCACTGTAGTGTAAAGTTCCAGATAAGACATCATCCATTCATATTCCAATACTTACCGTCAATGGAGGTTGTCCACCCAAAGTAAGAATCCTGAACACGAACTTAGCAAGGGTACCTTGGCCACTGATCCCTTTCAATTCGAGCCAATCGATGTTGACTGATGGCTGAAAGGGGGAAAGGATGTCCCCTATCTTGGTTGCAATTACAAAAGCTTCGGGATTGCCCTGTTGCGAGTCCGCACGAAAATCAAAAGTGGGTACTACTCCAGATCCCCCAGGCGTGGGATTCTTGACAAAATAGTGGCGGCCGAGGACCAAGGGAGTAGATCCGAGAGCAGCGCGCATTTGAGCCTCAGTTTCTGTAAAGATGGTGTTTGTGGCCAACGGAAATTCCTGAAAGACGCAAGATGCATCGAAGAGCTCCGCAACGGCACCGATGGACCTTTCGAGAAGAGATGAGAAATGTTATGGCACAAAGTTTGGCAGGTCGAGGCTCACTGGTATTTTCCAACGGTACTGCAACTATAATTCTGTGTGCCAAAGCCAAACTGATAAGCAAATATGAGCGATGTTGTCCCCAGGGTTGTGATCTAAAGGAAATGCACCGCAATATATTCCGGCGTGACACCGCTGGGAACGGTCAGGTTGGTTTGTCCAGGAGGAAGAGGTATTTTGTCGGTCGCGACATTACAGCCTGTGAGCGAGGCAGACGCAACTGTAGCGAGCGCAAGGGTGCATGCAGAAAACGAAACTAGAGAGCGAAACGTATTCATAACGCGACTCTTAGGAAGAATCAAATCGTCTTAGACTTTATACCGTAATTTAAATTTGATATAATTAAATCGGTAATCACTATAGATGGTAATTGCGAGTCTGCGATGAGGCACGGTACCTAGTATTGTTTGTGGGAGCGCCGAACATTTCATTTGAAATCTCCTGTTCACTCCATTTTATGAGAACTTACATCGGACAGAGGAAAGGGGGGTTCAAATTAGCTCATTTTTGGGTTCCTGCTGGTTCCTGCTTGCATCCTGTTAGGCCCATTTTACAAAACGATGCTCCAGATTGCTGAAAATGGACTCAAACAAGAGATCAAAAATGGGTCTAACAGGACAGCTTTGAACAACTGTAACGGGCTACTTTGAAACCCCCATTTTTAATTACCATAAAATGAAGTGTTCGGTGCTCCTTGAAAATTTCAAGCTCCACATATGAGGGATAGTCTGGTTAACTAGCTTTCTGGGTCATTTTCCTTGACCTCTTAAGACCTTGAGACGCCGGAGGAAGAACGTAAGAGTTGTCGGGGTTGTCAGCTGTTACCTTTCGCCTTTCCATCGTGATGTGGGTAGGGAACAAAACGGCAAAAACATACGTTCTCAGCAAATTTCTAACTCCGCCATCGGAAAAGGAGCGCAAACAGGAGCGCAATATAGGAGCATTTTGCAAAAAGGACCCTGGTTCAAGTTAAACAATGGCCATTTTCGTTCCCATATTTGATCTCATTTTTGAAATTGAAAGTAAACACGAGAACAAAAATGAACTGAACAGGAGTGCTTGCAATCATGTTCAAAACGCTGTGAAAGGGTAAGGAACAATCTGATGTGATTTTAACTGCTCCCTCCTCCCCTGACTCAGGATTTTTGACATATTTAGTGATTTCTTTCTGTCAATTCCCGTGAGCCGAGGCGGTTCGGAGAAGAACATGTCACCTCAGCCTAGCTCAGTGAACCATTGGCCCAGCCACAATCAACACACCTCGTTGCAGACTCGCAACTTCTCATATGATATTGGAAATATGAGGAAACATGCATGGGAATTGGCACACAAAGTGTCATGATATTTGGAATGGTCTGGAATGAGATATGGCCTGTCTGAGACCATCTTGGGCATCTCTCCACTGCCAAAGGTTTACTGCTTTGATGCTTGACTGTTTCCATGATGGATAAATGGTTGTAGGGCTCATATACATGAGTATTAAATTGAAAGCTTAAAGAAATTGATGGTGAACTCATTGGATGATATTTTACTCATATGGAAGGCTTGGAAAGGATCCCTCGGCCTGGTATAATGGAAAATGCTCATGTATGCACCTCGAATGACTTAGCTCGACTCATACTCGAATTGTGTGATGGTTAAATTGCATGCTGGGGTCATTATAATTGTATTCGATTTTGAAAAGATTGTACATGGAAAGAGAGTCTGTCATAGTGTTCTTCATCCCCCGCATGTCATACAGGTCGTTCAGAGCCCTAGGTCCACTTGAATCCGGATAAATTTTTTCCAGCCGACGATGTCTACAGCACACTATCATTCTTTCCTAAAGTAAGTATAAGTGTAATCTCCATGATCCCAACTGTATGTGTTACTATGAATTACTGATCCACTCCCTGCTCTGTCTTAAAATTGTAAACAGGTAAAATTATGGGGATCTGTCTTTCTCTTTCGCACAACACAGAAGTTCTTCAATATAAACCAACTGTTATTTTCGAGCATGTCTACTGCAGAATAAAACGAATTAAAGATCACGGTGACGCCATTCTCCGGAGATATTTTATTTATAGAACCCTATAAACCCGTTGTAAGTTTAGTGGATCAAGTTTAATAAACTTTAAATATCGTACAATAGACAGCAGAATAGGGAACTTCGATCGAGGGAGATCCGGGTATGCACTGATGCAATGTTCCGGATAAGATGTCATACAGCATTACATCATTTATAATAAGACCTAAAAACTTACCATCGACGGAGGTTGTCCCCCCGAAGTAAGAAACCTGAACACGAACTTAGCAAGGGTACCTTGGCCACTGATTCCTTTCAATTCGAGCCAATCGATGTTGACTGATGGCTGAAAGGGGGAAGGGATGTCCCCTATCTTGGTTGCAATTACAAAAGCTTCGGGATTGCCCTGTTGCGAGTCCGCACGAAAATCAAAAGTGGGTACTACTCCAGATCCCCCAGGCGTGGGATTCTTGACAAAATAGTGGCGGCCGAGGACCAGGGGAGTAGATCCGAGAGCAGCGCGCATGAGGGACTCAAGTTCCGAACTCGATGTGATGTTGTCTGTGTCTATGACTGACTGAAATGCTTGGAAGCAGCAAGATGCATCGAGGAGTTCTGCAACGGCACCGATGGACCTTTTGAGCAAAGGGTGAATTGTTATTTGCCAACAGTCCTGGCTATGAGGCTCACTGAAATTTGCCTGCGGCACTGCAACTATAATTCTGTGTGCCAAAGCCAAACTTATAAGAAAAATTCAGCCATTTTGTCCTCAGAATTGTGAACTACTGGAAATGCACCGCAATAAAATTCGTCGTAACATCGCTGGGAATGGTCAGATTGGTTTTTTCAGGAGGAATTGGTATTTTGTCAGTCGAGACATCACAGCTCGACGATGCTGATGTAGCGGTAACGAGTGTAAGCAGGCATGCAGAAAATGAAACTAGAGAGCGGAAGATGTTCATGACGGTAAGGGTTGGGAGAGACTCAGATCGTCTACTTTTTACCGTAAACTGAATACCTTGCTGCAAAAGAACCGGCAATACAATGGAGACGGTAATTAGAGTACATATGTTCCACATGACGTCCGTATCATCATATACATTTTCAATTTTGCCGTCTAAATTAAAATCATGTATCCGCTATTGTGAAGCACTACCGAACCCAGTCCGAGCTCCTTTGTCCGAGAGTAATCTGGAGTTTGTACCTTTGCTCCGGCGCTACAGACCTCAAATCCGCAGGTGAAGGTCCCTACCCGCTACCTGCGGAGGGCCAAGCCCGTTTGCGGGTAGTCTTAAAGGATACAGACACATCCCCGGATAATATTTTTCAAGTTGTGTTTTTTTTAAATCTTTCTAATGTCGGTCTTACCCTAGCCATGTTAGTATTCCTTAACCATATATTCATATCCAACGCAGATTTCGCGACTTCTCTAGATATACCAGTGTCTCCACTCTATTCAAAATTGATGAGATCTTGCCACACGCGCCACATTCTCCCTTCCCTACCTAAAGGAATGAATTCTGTTCTAAATTTGTGAGTCACGATCACGTGAGAACCCAAACCACCACAAACAAACATCCATATATAGAGACGCGTCAACAACGCGTCTCGTGTTTCAGCTTTTGACCTAGCCCATCATGTTCACATTCATCTGTCGCACATATGTCGCGTACTCCACCACCTAACCTCTCCCCAAACATCACCCCTCCCTGGGATCTCTTCACCCGACACTAATTGCAAGCGTAAACGCATTCTGCTTGACTGTGTATCTATGAACACTCCCTCGAAACGCCGAAACATATCTGGATCGTCCCTTCACGAAGATAGATTCAATGCCACTCATAAAGCCTCGTTCGCGTCGCGCAAATCCAACGCGCCAAGGAAACCAACCACGAAGCCACTCGCTCAGCTTCACTTTGTTGTCGAATCGACGCTGCGCACGTGTCCCTCATGCTCTTTTTCATACACTCAAGGCGCCGTTGATGACGAGGCGCTTCACAAGAAGCACTGTGCTCGCGTACAGCGCGGGTTAGAATGGGGCAAAGAGGAAGAAAAAGAAGCACATAAAGCCGGAGTGCGCGTCGTCGAACACTTTATAAGACTTAAAAGTTGTGCGGAGATCAGTCATGGGAGAATCATTGCCGTACCTACGCATGTGGGCGGAAAAATTGGTTCCAACGTATTTCGTGTTATCGAGCATGGAACATCCCTAATCTCTTATATGTAGCTTACCAACCTATTGGAAACCATCAACCGTGCTTTATCACCTCCGGAACTCTCAGCCGGAACGCTTAAATGTTCCAAAGCGTACCTTTTTCTACTGCCATCTAGCTCCGGTCGAGAACTTATAGCAGGGTGCGTCATTGCCCACCATATCACTTGCTCCAGGAACATTGTCTTCATACCTCCTGGAGACACTACAATGGATCAAAATAAACTCGTTTCAATCGACACGGGGTTATACTGCAGGTTAGACTCTCTTATCGAACGGCTCAACATCCTGCCGACAAAGGCGTATCAGCCCTGAGCTTCATCCCACACCTTTGGGCATTCCCCGTCTCTTTGTTCCATCTAAACATCGTCGTCAATGCATTGAAAAACTTCTTCTCTCTGCCGCAGCAAAGACGTTTATGCATGGTTGTGAGCTTGACCCGACTAAAGGTCAAGTAGCATTTACTCAACCAACCGGAGATGGGCGGAAAGTCATGGAGAACTGGGGTAAAGGAGGAGAATGATTTATTGGGTCGCTTCTGCTTGTAATCTCGGTCATGCTTTATTGTAGCATTTGGGTGTCCTTCGACTTAGGATTCTGTATATAGAACATACAAACGTCTACTCATTCGCCTCGTCCACCTTAATAAAATACATCTTCATTCATAACTTCCCCCTCGGCTACCTAGGGATTCCTAACGGCTTACCTACAGACAGCCATCTTGGGCATGTACTATTTGCGCTCCCCGTTACGGGATCATGCAACTTTCCATCCCAGTCCAAAACATACTTGTACACATTACCGTATTTCCACGTGTAAACTCGATGATTTTCTTGAGATATGGCATGTTACAGTACAATTTTCAGACAGCACCCCCAACCAATTGTAGCGCTCCTTCATCTTTACACCCTCATCGTCTGTAACAAGGCTCCGATCAAAGGCACTCAGGGAAATACAATATCCCCGTCGACCATAAGGTTGCTCGGAAGTAGCCGTGGACGAAATCTGATTAGTGGAGTGTTCTCGCACATTGCTCGATCTGTGGCCTGTTCAAGCCCCCGATTCAAGTGGCCAGTCCAGTGTAGAGGCTTAGCTCTCTGTTTTATTGCAGCACTTAGTTTAGGTGCGCTAGTATTCGTAAGTACACCTCCGATGCTGGATCCAATACGAGGACGGCAATCTGGCTATCCTGGAACGGCCTCAAAAAGAATTCATGACAGGTGGAGGCGGTACATGGTGCCAAGGCTGACTCCCCGCCTCTCTATATGCATCTAGCAGTAAACCCCGGGTGCTTGTTCCAAGCGTTAGGCACTGTCGAACCCAGTGGGAATTTTCACCGCTACCTGATGGTGGCCATCAACTGTGACACGAAATATAGTGTCGGTGGCACCGCAACCCATGGGGCCATGCAATCACCATGTGGATGATGCTGTGTTGGACATCCCTGCCGTCGTAAGTCTCGCGCCGGGGAGTCGCTTCGACGTGTCTCCCTCCGCTAGCCACATCTTGATTGTAGTGACTACGGCATCTTGATCTCGAACCTGTCATGTTGGTCCTTGCATGTCCCCCCTCCCTTCCGGTTGTGATGGGGTGGGGAATCATAGGAGTTAGAGGACAAACGGGCGATGGCGGGCTTGTACTCTTCTATGACGATATACCATCGGGTGTCTCAAATGTGTCCCAGTGGCACGAGTTAAGAATAGCGCTTGCCAAGCTAAGAATAAGTTTGCGTGCCATGAATTTGTCATTAGCTCTAGTCTGGCTCCCCCATCAATGGAGTGAGTCTGGCATGTCACATTGCCTACATTTGCCCTATGATGACCTGCGGATTTATTCTCTGCTGGTGCAGGTGTGCCGAAGGGTCATTTCAGAAGACACTCGCGTCAAGAGTTTACGTACTCGATAGATTATCCATATGAAGCAGCGGTTGGAATTGGATTCCATAGCAAATTGAACCAACTATCGGGGTGAGCTTTTGATATTTACTGTTATTCATTTAGTTGTTTATTACAAGTAAGGAACCATTTCGGGTAGCAGTTGTATGTAATGCTAAAGGTTGATTTCAAATCTGGGTTGGATCACATTAAGTGGCAGAACAATATCTTAAAATTTTATAGGCTAGCTTTCCCAAATGGAATTTATATAGAAAGCTAAAATAAATATGGAATACAGTGGACATCTCCAGAATATAAAATTAGAACAAAAATGCAAGTGGCCTTGACAAGATGGCTTAAAAGACATAATACAAAATGGCAAACAATCACTGATCAATTTTACTGCAGTGTGAGCACCCGTTTCAATTAACGCGTGTTCACGAAATCAGTAAAAGAGATGAGTAAGGGATCCCCTGACGACACAAGCCGATACTGCAATAGCAGGGTCATCGTGTCCTTCGACGTGCAAGCAGAGGTCAAAGAACGGGGGCGGCAAAAATTGGCTAACCAATGATGACCGCGGTGCGGTCATTTTAGTGGTTAAACTAAAAAGAACAGATACTACACTTGATCTAAGCCTGCAAGCAAACTGTTAGTCTCAAGTACAAGCGCGTTGCTAGGGGGTCACGTACCAAAAGGCCAGAGTGGTGAGGAAATCAGACCGTGGGACACCGTGCTTATATACCTGAGTGAGCGTCTATCCCACCGCGCACGAGCCTGGAGCCATTCCTTATATGGCAGGTGCGGGAAACACCGCAGATTATCAAAGAGGAATCCGGTGATCATGATCCACCGACAAACACTATTTGCTTCTGTGCCTTCCATACATTTGCACTTTCTCACGTTCGCAAAGCAATATTTCAATCACATTTGAGAGTACAAGTACAAAGGAACAACGTCGTCGTATGCATAGAAGACATCACCAAAGAAAACTTTGCACCGTAGTCACATTAGGCAGAAATACCTCAGTAGCTGTATTCCTCTGTCCTGTACTCGGTGCTGCTGTATTCAACCTCAGAGAGACGCCCGTGGCTTTTCTTTTCCGCGTGGTACTTCGCCTTTTGCTGGTCGATATAATCAAAACTGAACAACGACGGTGGGAGGAGGCGGGGCAGATTGAAAAGAGAATTCAATCGATGACTGTGACTGTATAACTTGAAGGCCTCTCACCCTTTGGTCTCAACTATTCTGTCGATGAACGCGCCCGCAAACCCTGCGACGATCTCCTTGGCTTTACTGCGAGCCCCCCCACACAAAAAAAAAAACATCAGGAAGGTGTACGACAGTTATTTCACGAAGAGGGAAGACGTACGCATGGCTGTCGGGCTGGCCATTTCGTGCCACGTGGTCTTCGTACGCTTTCGCGGCTTCGTACGCAGCGGCACCAGCGATTACCTCGTGAGAGATCTTCGCCTTGTGGGGCGCATTCTGAACCTGCCATGGGGAGTAAAGCATCATCAGTCGGACCAAGCTCGATTTGTGATTGTTATATCATTTCAAGAAAGCTGATATGCACCTCTCTGTAGGACTGTGCCTCGTATGAATCACTCTCGAACCAACCCATTGTGCGTGTTGAATAAGTATGTAGTAGCGGTTGTAGGAGAGGTAGATTGTGGCGGAGGGGGGTGCCTTGTCAGGGAGAGGTGGAGTGCTGGACAGGAGCTGAATGGTTTATATGGACAGACATCTCTGCGTTATTTTTTTTCTATTATGACACGCAACTCATAATCCCTTTCGAAGATTACTAGAGTCTTCCTAGTGCCGGTTCCTAGAAGTGCGGGCGATCGATAACGGATGTGTCACTCATATCCGTCCAGGGACCACACAACTATCTCCAACTCTCACGACTTTATTGGACATTGTCTGAGAACGAGGGCTTATACTTACCGAGGGTTCAAACGTTAACCAGTCACTGTAGGGGCCAGGCTACACCTTACAAAATCCGAAGCTCGCAACAAAGAGTGATCTCGTTTCCATTCCAAGGCTCCTTGGCCAAGCTTTGAGACACGTAGCACCAGTAAACGTGCTTCGGTTCAGGGACACCCCGAGGGACGGTCATTCTGAACAGATATATCACTGGCCCATCGCACGTGGGATGTGACGGGGCAGATAGTGAGAAGTGTTTGTGAAATGAATTACTGTAAATGGGGAGGACGTGCCTAGGAAGTGGATGAGAGTGGAGTCGATATCGAATCGATGGAGCAGATCACCTGCAAACGGTGTCCTGAGAGTTTGGTATAGTGAATTCAATGCCATGAAAACATGTATGAGTGCTTGAACATTGAACCTGGCGGCAAGTTTTCGAGCTGACCTCTTGGGCGGCATCTTCGATTACCGTTATGGAACTCGCTTCATGTTATTTACTCTGAATAAAGATCCAATCTGTTTAAGACTGATAATTTTTTAAACTTCCTGCAGGATTCAT
>QFEC01074475.1:0-12963 GCA_003316585.1 Gomphus bonarii | reverse complement strand
CCAACTTGGGCAAGCAAGACATTATCCTCAGATTCACCTGGCTTGAGGAGCACAACCTGAGGATTGACTGGCAGACCCAAAAGATCAAAATGAGCTGTTGTCCAACTAAGTGTCACACATGGTGAACTGAAATTCAAGAAGAGCAGAAAGGAGCCTGAAGGACCAAATGCCACATCCAGACATGCTGAGCTGGACCATTTCCAAAATTACCTGAGGAGGATGAGGAGAGAGGTGGTGCTAAACCCAAGGGCTCCTTGGATGAGCTAGAGAAAGGGGACAAACTGATGTGTGTGATGTGTTATAGGTAAAGGGAAAGAACATCCTTGGAATATAGGTATATAGATAAGAACACAAAAAATAGGTATAACATAGAAAGTAGTACAAAAACAGCCAGTATATGCATGGGACATCAAAGATATTGATTGTATAAACCTATCCCAAAAAGAATCTCATCATTAGCTACATTCCCCATCACTGTACAATTATTTTATATGTATTCCAGACATGAGACTTGATTCCTGGCACTTTAGTGCCCCAGCAGCTAAATGATTGGAAGGTATGGAATGGAGATAGGGAATGATATAGGGACATAGGGGACACCAGACAGAGCAGGAATTACTTGGAAGAACAGTAAGAATGGAACAGAAAAGGTCTGAGATGGACAGGAGCTTGGGGAGAGCCTAAATGATCACATATATGCTACCACCAGAAGTCACTGATCTTTTTGTGCTTCTCACAGCATGCTACTCATATAGTGTAGCATGAGGTACAAAAGAGAATCAAAGATAGAAGGTCTAAGAGCAATTTGCAATAGTTTTTCTTATTTCCAATAGCCCAGCTATAGCATACGCAACTCCCTATCCTTGTACAGAGCGGAAATCCACCACTTCTGACCAAATATAGCTACATTTCCTTTTTATCTTTGTCACTAGTTTGGGATCCACCTTTTGTATAAGTACTATCAGTCTCATAGGTAGTACTGTAGTGAAAAATTGTCTATTAATTGTTTTCTCCTTGCTCTGTTTGGTACTTTGCTCATAATCCCAATTAGGAAACATTGCTCAGACTCATCCTTTGAGTTCTGGACAGCATCCAGATAGGTTCTAGTCATATAGTAGTATGTTCTCACAACATTTGGAGCACCAGACACTGTTCCTTCAATTTTTATTGGATTTACAGTCTTCCCAGAAATCAGTCCCAAGCTCTCAGTACCAGCACTAAAGTGCCGGATTGACCAGAAAGCCTCCAGATCTCTTGTTGCCAGAACAACAAGATACTTTCAAGTAATACAAGTGATTCTAAATAGTTCTAGTAGTGGAAGATCACCCTGAGTTGTTTATCTCTGCACCTATTCACACCTTAACATGATGTTGCCACCTGAGCCAGAACACATCCAAGCCACACAGACAGCTTCACAGAGACTAGCCAAAGCCCACTACTGAAATTCCCAAGCTGAGATTGAGATTCCTGACTACCTACAAGAGTTTGAGACCATGTTTGCCAAGGAGTCATTTGATGAGCTCCTGAGCAAAGGATTTGGGATCATGCAATCAAGTTGGAACCAGGCTCAAGCCCCACTAACTGCAAGGTAAATCCCATGTCCCCACTAGAACAAGCCAAACTTGACATTTTCATTCAAGAGAATATCAACACAGGGTGCATTCAGCCATCTAAATCCTTGATGGCCTCCCCAGTTTTCTTCATCAAAAAGAAGGATGGGTCACTTCAGCTTGTGCAGGACTACTGAAGATTGAATGCCATGTCCATCAAGAACCGGTACCTGCTTCCCCTCATCCCAGAGCTGATAAACCAACTCAAAGGAGCTAAGTACTTCACAAAGCTAGATGTTCAGTGGGGCTACAGCAATGTTTGGATCAAGGAGGGTGATGAGTGGAAGGCTGCCTTCCAGACAAATCAAGGATTTTTTAAACCACTGATGATGTTCTTTGGACTCACCAACTGTCAGGGGACCACCCATTTCACAACCCAAACCAATGCCAAACCAGTTCACCTACACCAACGGTTACTGAGCTGAGCCGAGCATATATACAATAAGAGCTACCACAGCTATTCAGTCCATCCATGTGATGTACTGAACCGAACAACTGAGGTATCAGCCCAAGTACAGGAATGTCAGATACGAGTTGTGGGGTTAACATACCTTAAGGCCCAACCAAGGGGTAAGGTATGTTGAGGAAGTAGGAACCAGACAATGTGTATATAGGTTGCATAGCTCACTACCAAGGGACCCTAAGCTTTCCTCTTAGGTTTTCCCCCTTGCTAGGTGAGACTCTAGTTCTATATACACAATCTAATAGACTTAGGTTTTCCCCCTTGCTAGCTTCAGTTGTGTGACTTCGGTAACCTCAGTGAACACTACAGGAGTTGCCCTTACACCTGTGATTAAGAGTGTTCTGAGGGTGTGGGGTGGTTTCTAACTGAGGAATGATGTTCTGGGAATTGAATGTAATACTAATCTGGGAGTGTATGCTGTGTGGTAACTGTGTAATGGTCTGGGGATCCCTTCATGAATACGGCCCTTTAGCACCTGTTCCAGGAGGTCGGCTCTGGGATCTGTGTGGAATGTAAATTCAATAACAAATCCTGTGTGCTTGAAACTTTGTGAGACACTTCTAACGATGACTAGTAACTTCTCTGATTAAATTCAGGTCTCAAACGACGAGCCTTTGGTGGTAAATGTGATGTTGATGTAAGCAAAGTGCCAGTGAAGTCAAGGAGCAATTATTGCTTTGTAGGCAAGAAGGACTGATCTTTTACTGTATCCTAAGCTAGTACTTATACATTGTTGTGATTCTAACATGCTGTGAGCAAGAGGAAAGAAATGGGCTGCTTTGGGATAGACACGTCGATGTCCCGTGCTATACGTATCGCTGTGTTGCATATTCTGCCCTCCGTTTCTGATCGGTAACCTCTGAAAATACTTGAGGCTTCCTTTTGGTGTGTGCTTTTGTTATTCCAATGGTTCTCTTGAGTCTGGGTCATGCCCATTGGTTCCAATGTACTAGCTGATGTCTGTGGCCACATATATGCATCTCCTTCTCTCCTGTCTCAGCCCCTAAGTCCCCCAGTTATCTCTTGTGTCATTTCTATACCTTCCATCTATTATTTCTGCTGTGACCACTGCCTGTTCGTTCTGAGGTTGACCCTGTGAGTCCTTTCCATTATTTTTGTCCCCTAGCCACCCGGGCGCTTCCCTGCCCCAGGACCAAAGTGCTATGCCCATGTACTATCTAAAATGTCCTGTAACTATGAAAAATAGAGCTATTGACTTGATTTCTCTTGGGAATTGTTGGTGTGACCATCTACTTGGATTAGGGGAGTCTGTGTTCTTTCTAGGTATCTATTTTTGTGCTTTTCTTCTATTCTATTTTGTATGCTATGTAATAATGGGTATTTTATAACAACACCAGCAGCCCTGCCACATTCCAAATGATGATGAATGACATTTTTCAAGATCTCACCATGGAGGGGGCAGTCTGTGTGTACATTGATGACATCCCCATCTACTCAAAAACATTGGCTGAGCACCAAAGAATCACATGCCAAGTACTAGAATGCCTCCAAAAACACAAACTCTATCTTTGAAAGGAAAAGTGTGAGTTTGAGTGAATGTGAATCGAATACCTTGGCCTCATCATCTTGGAAGGGAAGGTAGAGATGGACCCAGTTAAGGTTCAGGGAGTGACCGAGTGGCCAACACCTGAGAGCTGGAAGGAGGTGCAGTCATTCCTGGGCTTCACTAACTTCTACAGGTGATTCATCAAGGATTTCTCACTTCATGTTCAGCCACTCTTTGACCTCATCAAGAAGGGAGATTCATGGAGATGGGGAGAGCCCAAGGGGATGGCCTTCCAAAAGCTAAAGGATTTGATCACTTTGGCTCCAGTACTAGTGTTCCTGGATGACTCCTGAATGTACCAAGTGGAAGCTGATGCCTCATATTTTGCTACTGGAGCTACCATCTCACAATAGTCGGCCGAGGATGGAACATGGCACCCAGTTGCCTTCTTCTCCAAAACCCTGAGCCCAGTAGAATGGAACTACAAGATCCATGACAAGGAAATGTTGGCCATTATCCAAGTGCTGGAAGAGTGGCAGCACTTCCTAGAAGGGGCTCAACACAAGTTTGAGATCTGGACAGACCACAAGAACTTAAAGTACTTCTGCACAGACAAGCTCGATGGTCCCTCTACTTATCTCAGTTTGACTTCACACTTCACCACCAACCTGGCCAAAGTATGGGTAAGGCTGATGCCCTCTCCCACAGGTTGGACCATGGCTTGGGTACAGAAGACAATGAGAACATGACCCTCTTCCAGCCCAAGTTGTTTGCCATCCAGGCCCTTGAGGGAGTCACAGCCATTGGAGAGGAACAAGGCCTCCTTTGGGATATTCAGGACCAGCTCCAAGTTTCAGAACCCAAAGATTCAGTTGCTAAAGCAGTCACTGAACTTTGGAAGGGACACACCAAATCAGTGTGCTCAGCCAAGTGGACTGAACGAGATGGACTCCTGTACTTTCAGGGAAAAACATACATTCTGAATGACCTGGAACTTCAGAGGTGCATAGTGTCTCAACACCATGACACTTGGGTAGCAGGTCATGCTGGGAGGTGGAAGACACTAGAACTGGTGCCCCAAAACTACTGGTGGCTGCAGATGTCTCAGTATGTGGGACAATATGTGAAGACCTGTGACCTTTGTACCAGGATGAAAGCCCAAAGATGACCCCCGATGGGAGAGCTGGAACCACTCCCAATCCCCAAGCACCAATGGGATACCATTAGTGTAGACTTCATAGTGGAACTGCCCAAAGCTCATGGCCATGACACAGTGATGAATGTGGTGGATTCAGTCAGCAAGAGGGCACATTTCCTCCCCCCCACAAACACAACCATCACGGACCTAGGGGTCGCTCAGCTCTATCTCACACATGTGTGGAAACTGCATGGATTACCCAAACAGGTTGTCTTGGACTGAGGTCCTCAGTTCATCTTGGAATTCACCTGAGAGCTCTACTGGCTGCTCAGGATCAAGCTCTCAGCCACTACTGCCTACCACCCACAAGGGGATGGCCAGACTGAATGTGTCAACCAAGAGCTAGAGCAGTATCTCCAGTTGTTTGTCAATGAGTGACAAGATGACTAGGATGACCCCCTGCCAATGGCCAAGTTCCAGTATAACAATCATGTGCATTTAGCCACCCAACAGACCCCATTCATGCTAGACACTGGTCGGCACCCATACATGTGCTTTGAGCCCCAAGAACCCAAGTCCTGAGCTGAGATGGTGAATGAGTTTAAGGACAGAATGGAGAAGTCACTAGAGGAGGCTAAATATGCACTAGCCAAGGCCAAGGATGACATGGCTCAGTAATACAATCAGCGCTGAACTCCAGCCCCTGAGTATCAGGTGGGAGACCAAGTGTTCCTAGATGCATCAGACATCCAGACAACTCAGCCCTCTCATAAGCTGAGTCATCAATACCTTGGATTATATGACATTCATGATCAAGTGGGAAAACACTCATACAGACTCAAACTCCCACACTCCCTGTCCTGACTCCATCCAGTCTTCAACATGGTCAAACTCATCCCCATACCTGAGGACCTAATTCTGGGCCAAAGAGCTGATCCACCCCCACCACCTGAGTTGATAGATGGGGAAGAACACTATGTGATGGATAAGGTGCTGGATAGTCTCCTGATATGGGGCAGACTCTATTTCCTAGTGAAGTGGGAGGGATATGGCTATGGGGAGAACACATGGGTACCAGAGGAGGACATGGCAGCACCAGCCAAAGTGCAAGAATTCTATCAGTCCTATCCAGGAGCACTCCAATGGATTTGGTCACTAGCCTTCAACTCACTCATGTTGTGTGCTTCAAGGATGTAGCACTCTAGAAAGGAGGGTAATATCAGGGGACAACCTGTTTCAAGCCCCAAGCCAAAACAAACACAGCTCAGCTGGGAATGCACCGAGCAACCTGAGGTTTTTGGCAAGACCTTCCAAACCTTCAGCACCTTCAGGCCCACTAAACAGCTCAGCATTTATTCACAAATTTCCTGAGCCAGGAGCTGAGATCTAAGGTAGGAAGCTGAGGACCAAGGAGGGCTGAGAAGAGATCCACTCTACCGGAGGCTGAGTTACTTAGGCTGAGGAAAGATATCTTGGTTTGGGTTAAGATCTATAAGGGCTAGGTGCCTGAACCAAGGTTCAGGTCCCAGGAGATCAGCTCCAGAGATGCCTGGTATTTATAGAACCAGTGTGCATACCTTTAGGCCCAAGAGAAGGGTAAGGTATGTTGAGGAAGCAGAGCACAGACAATTGGTATATAGATTAAACAGCTCACTAGGACCCTAAGCTTTCCTCTTAGGATTTCCCCCTTGCTAGGTGAGACCCCCTTTACTGTACATAGGATAATCTCTAACTCAGGATTTCCCCCTTGCTAGTGCTGCATGATGTTCCATAAGTGCAACAGGGTTGCCCTTACATCGATAACCCAATGGATTGGGCATGATTTACTGGCATTCATCCCTCAATTGGTGAAGCAATGGACAATGTGTTTTGAGATGAAAAGACTCTTGAGTGTTATGTGTGATAGACACATGAGTAAGGGGAGCGTCTTTGTCAAAATATGGTTGACCAGAGCTGATACAAACAGCTATTGTGTGTCAGTTCATGATGAGGTTCCCGTAGGCTGCTGTAGTATGGGCTGCCATGCAAGACTTGATTGCTTGATTGTCCAATACACTCCATGATCCAGGTTATTCATACTGAGATTTGAATTGTTGGATGACAAGGTTATTCCTGGGCCAATGTAGAGAAATTATACACCAAGGCTTTCTTGCATTTGGGTTAGGGTTAGTGTTGGTGGGCAATGTCCTGCTGTCATCACAAGCATATGGTGAGGTTCTGAGTCAGGTTGCGCATAAGATCGCGCGAATACGTTAAGGAAAGATCACGCATGATATGACTCCAGTCATTGTACTGGGAATGTCAGGTCTGAATTTGCTTGATAGCAGGGATGTGAAGAGGGCTATGGAATACAGTGCTGATGGCAATCGCTGAGGCAATTACTGTCTATGAGTGAGAGCTCTTGTGAAAGAGTCATATCGGAGGGTGGGTGATTGAGGGTTGTCATTAAGATCATGGTAACAAGAAGTGAGTATGTCGACTCATATATAGCAACTATCAGGATGCGGGGGAGAAGAATGGATGAGCGAAGAGTGGAGGTGTTTGGCTGGAATCCGGGAATCAATTGGGTGCCGTGCCGCTGCAGTCACGCGGAGATAGGTTACTCGAATAGGCCGATGGCAGAAGTGAATGAGGTATTTGTGAATTCAGCATGGTGCATACACACTGTAGGAAAATATAAATTAATGATACCGAGGCAGATGATGCCTTCGACCTGGCGTCTCCCCTTTTCCCAAAGTGGGAACCACAGCTGAAGAATTTTAGATCAGACACATGACGCGCATAAGATCGCACGAATACGTTCAAGGAAGACATGGTCTCAGTTATCGTACTGGGAATGTCAGATCAGAACTTTCTGATGTGATGGAGGCTAGCAGTACAGTACTGTGTTGTTGGTGATTCGCTGAGTCAATTGCCGGCGGAAGTGAAACAATGTAAGAGCTCTTGTGGAAAATTCATATCGGAGGGTGGATGATTGAGGGTTTTATTGCCGACTCATCGTCAGCGGATATGCAGGAGAATTGAATGGACAAGCTGTTCACGAGCGCACACGATGGGAGCGAACCGGAGAATAAAATACCGTGTCTCAATCTCGGAAATAGATGCAGTGCTGGATGATTGTGTGACGGAGTTTCAAATGTATGTGCAAGTTTTCCGTCATTAGTCAGCTTGTCATGAGTAGCCCCTAAATCAGCAATACTTTGTGCGTCACGGAAACTATAAGTGAGAATGTCAGAAGGAAGGATAATTGAATACCAAACGACTCACGAGCGACTACGATTGGCGAGAATCGGAGAATACAATTTGTGGCAGTGCTGGATGAATGTGTCATTCCGAAGGTGCCAGCGCTTGGGGACGGGCACCGATAGTCCGTCATTAGTCAACTTGCCGTCTCTCGTGAGTAGCGCAGTATTTTTGGCCACAATGACTGTTCCTAACTTAAATATGCTGTTATGTTGTGGTATGTGAATTTTGTAGACATTGTATTGGAGCATCAAACGCTGGACTCACGCATAAGGATGCTAGGGGACTCCACAAATAATATTTCAACGCGAAACTAGGGTGCCTGTGGCTACGCCTGCAACGTAGGTTGGGAGTCCACATAACACATAAGCTCAGCGCTAAAAGCGGAAAATAACTAGTCAGATGGACGGAGTGGGCGGAGGTGGACGGATGCATCTAATTATATTCCCATCATATATGACCTATATCAGGGTCGCAGAGTGGTGGAAAATGCGACCTTCGACATTCTATCTTTTGATTCCAATCTTGCTTCTAGTTAAGAGTGTGATATCGATAATGCGCCCAATGGTTTCCCTTTGCATACGGGTAAACTTCTTTTGGCCCAGGAGTCTGAAGGTGTGGCGTATATCCTTCTTGTGCTTTCATCGTGGCTGACTTCAGTAGGATATGAAGGAACAACATTCAAGTAATGCGCTCCACGATCGAATACAGGAAAACCTCTTCGTAGAAACTACTTCAACAACACCTTGCTTCACCCTCCAACACCCCGTGACTCACTCTCACCCGTTCCATCCCGGTTCGAAACTATTTCCATTGAAAGTGCTTGGCGGTTGTCGAGAAACCGAAGACGAATTGAGCAGACCTGTTGTTGAATTGTTAGATGAATTTCCTGTTGCACATGGAAGATATTCCAACATCTGGAAAGGAATAATCCATGTAAAAAGTGACAAAGCTCCCGTACGTGAACCAATAACCTCATATGTCACAGCGGTGAATTGACACTCCATTTCAGATTGCTCTTAAAATTTTACGTCGCTTTACAGGCACTGCGAGCAAGACCAGATATGCATTTTTAAAAGTTCGTGATCATCTCCAGAACGCTTACACTGAGATTCAATCATGTTGTTTTCACAGCATTTGCAACGTGAAGCCCAGATCTGGTCGCTGCTCGACCATGAAAGCGTTGCCGTCTTTCATGGTGTCGTTCGTCACTCTGATGGAACACCTAGCATAGCCTCGGAATGGTATCCCAATGGCACTGCGGATAACTATCTTCGAAATCATCCTCATGCGAACCCTATTAAATTGGTCTGTCAATATTCGATACCAATGCTGATCGTTCATTATAGTAATTCCATTCACAGATTTGGGAGATCGCATTGGGTGTGAAGTATTTACATGGCCAAGGAATTGTTCACGGAGATCTGAAAGCCGTGCGTGCATTTATTTCACGTGGACCCCAGCTGTGTACAGTAAATCCGCTGTAGGCCAATGTGATGGTCGACAACTCTGGTCACGCCAAGCTGATTGATTTCGGGTCGTCTCGCCTGATTGATGCAGTCGTCGACCCTTCCGGTTCAACAGAATCTACTGTCTCATTCTCCATCCGCTGGAGTGCCCCAGAGCTGGTACTCGACAGTGGCGCTCAAGTCACAACCGCTACGGATGTCTACGCTTTGGCGAGCACTTCCCTTCAAGTACGTCAGGATTATTTTTATCAAGATGCACGTCTGACGCTTTTCTATGCGTTAGTTGTTAACGGGAGCTGTCCCGTACACTACGCTCAAAAATGAGATCCATGTCATCATGTCCATTATAAACAAATCACCACCTCAGAGACCGTTGACACCGTTGAGATACCCTCTCAAGAATCTGGATTTACTTTGGGATTTGTTAGAGGATTGTTGGGCCGAACCCCCCCTCCGCCCCAGTATTTGTATGATCTTAGAACGCTTGTCTGCTGTCTATCCATGAGGTTCTTCCAGATTCAATGCGCCTTATATAAATATCTGCAATGCTGTTTCTCTCTCCTGATCTCCCACATCGATAGACACATGGCATGTATTTTTTACATTCATTATATCATTTTAACATCCGAAAAGCTACATGGTTGTAGCATATAATCCCGGATGTACCACAAGTTTCATCTGAATGGCATCCACTACCTAGAGGTGTATACATCAGGGTGTGGTCCTTTTTGGATGCAGCATTTTTGGACACACTGGAGGCGATCGAAATTATCAAGGCCCAGACAGATGGTGCAAGATAGGTGGTGTCTCCCAGCGAAGAGCGGGGGGCGTTTGGCGCGAATCCAGGAATCAGATGGGTGGCATGCAGCTGGAGTCACGCGGAGATGATGTCCATTGAACCAGGTTACTTGAATAGGACTATGGTAGAAGTTAGTGCGGTGCCGCATCATCCTGCATGTACACTTTAGGAAATTGGAACCTTTATGATACAGAGGGCAAATTATGCGAGACAACTACCTTCAAGCTAATGCGTCCCCTGATATCCAAAGTCTGAAGGCCGGCTGAAGAATTATTTGACCAGACAGACAGATGAGAGAGGACTCGCGAGTCAGGTTGCGCATAAGATCGCGCGAAATACATTCAAGGGAAGACCACGCATGATATGGGCTCGTGTGTTTGTACTGGGAATGTCAAGTGAAAATGTTATTGATAGCAGGGATGTGAAGAAGGTTGGCTATGTAGTACAGTGCCGTTGGAGATGTCAAACCCTCTGAGCCAAGGCACCGCCCACGCCCTGAGACATAAACAATGTCTCATTTGGAAGAGTCATATATGAGGGTAGGTGATTGAGGGTTTTATTTGAACATCACGGAAACTATAAGTGAGAATGTCGACTCATCTGCAGCAGAAGAAGAAGAATGCGCCGAAGGAGAATTGAGCAAACGACTCACGAGCGCATACTATTGGCTTGAATCCAAGAAGAAAAACTACGTTTCGTGTCTTGATCTCGGAGGTGGGTGCAGTGCTAGATGTATTTGTGACATACAGACATGCATTGTTGTGTTTTTTGGAATTTTAAACGTAGCCAAGATTATTTTACCTATAAAAGATTTCATCCTTTTGTGGACAGCGCATCATTAGTCAGCTCGCCCGTCGCGCCTATATCAGCAACACATGCGGTACTTGTTCAATGACTGCTCCTAATATAGTAAATAAGGATCTCCACTCAAGACAAACCCGAGTTAACGTCTTGATTAACGCTCGTTATCCCCTTATTCTTGTTCTTTCTCTTGGCTTGTTCTTTCTTACCCTATTGTTATTTCTTAGTCTCTTGTTCTTTTCATAGTACAACAAGACTGATAGGGTATATATACTGTAGATAGTACTGTGTTGAGCTCCAGTTCTTTCGCCATAGCTCACACAGTTATAAGTTGATGTACAATAGGTTATGGGCCCCACCTGATCGTCCAAGACTCTGCCATCTAACTGTTCAAAAGCTACACTGAACCAACAGTGCCCACTCACATGTCCTCACACACCTCTAAACTTCTCACCTCGATTAAGAAGTTTGATGGCATGAACTGGGAAGACTGGTCCTACTCAGTCTGCAGTGCCTTCTGCCTTTCCCATATCCTTCGCATCGCCGAAGGAACAGAAACTCGCCCCAAGGAGTCTGCTACTCCAACTGATGCTGAAACTCGAGCTATAGAAGCTTGGGACCAAAGGAATGAAGAGGGACTTGGCCTTATTCAACTGGCTGTTAAAGCATCAATCCGGCAATCTATTAAAGAGAATGAGACACTTGCGCAAAACTGGAAACATCTAAAAGATATCTATGGTACACACACTGGCCTCAACCTCTGGGTTGACATTACTAAATACTTTGCCACATCCTTCATCACCCAACAACCCCTTACTCAGCAGATCGATGAGATGTCTGAACTCAAATCACGCATCGACAGTGCAGGAATGGCAATCCCAGATAGCCTTCACGCAATGCTGATCCCTCGAGCACTCCCCTCCTCATATGAAATTGTGCAACAAACAATCCTGGCAAATGTCAGTGATTACACAACACTCACCTCCTCTGACATGCGGTCACAGCTTCTTTCCAAAGAATTGTGCCAAGGCACTAGTACTGGAATTAATGCAATTTGACAGGGAAAGAGGGCAGCAAGTACTGACCATTGTAATTGGTGCAGTGGAAGTGCCCACTGGGAATGCGATTGCCGACAAAAACAATGTGGCCTTTCCTGAGAAGAGGCGCAGAGCGAGAGAAATAAAGGGAACAAAAACAAAGGCAAAGGAAAACAAAAAGAGGATCAAAAGGACACTCCTTCAGTAAATGCTGTTATTGAAGGAGATAATACCGGCCCATCTAGTACCAATGTAACCAAAGCCACAAACAACCACCCTATTGTCTTTTATTCTGGATGTGAAACCAGTTGGATGTTAGACTCAGGGTGTTCTGATCATATCACTTATAACCGGTCAGACTTCACTGAATATCGCACACTGGATCACCCTCAGTTCATACGGCTCACTGATGGCACCACACGTATCAGCTATATTGGGAAAGGTACTATCAATGCTATAACATGGATGGATAACTCAGATCAAAAAATATCACTCCATGATGTCATCCATTGTCCGGATCTGGGTGGGTGTTTCATCTCCATACGAAAACTTGGAGACAGAGGAGTGCAAACAATTTTCACTGGTAACAAAGCAACCCTAGAAATGAAAGGGAACAAATGTGCAGAAGGCAAACTACAAGGTCAGCAATATTGGCTAAGCCTCCACATCAGACCATCAAACATATGCGCCATGTTGAACAAAATCAATATCAATATATTACATGCTTGGCTCGGTCACTTGTCATGGTCAGCACTGCAAACCATTAACAGCGACATTGACCCTAAAAGCAAATGAGAACTATCTACATGCGAAGGGTGCCTCCTTGGTAAATCAACCCGTCAGACTTTCAGACCGTCAAATCATTGATACACTGCACCTTTTGAATTGATTCACAT
>QFEC01074470.1:8003-35937 GCA_003316585.1 Gomphus bonarii | reverse complement strand
TAGGGGTGCCTTCCACTGGTTCAACCGTCATACGCCTTACATCTCACATCCATGGAGTCGAACGTTAAATGACTGAAGCGCTACAGGAGGTGAAAATTTCGACGAGTGACATCGAGGTTTGAGCTGGCGTCGAACGGACGCGCAGCAGCCCCACTCGTCCCTCGCGATAGTGCCTATGGGCTCTGTCGCGTAGAACGAGCAGAGCACGATGTTGGGAACAAGTGGACGTGCAGACTCGAGACTCGAACGCGAAGTGAGACATGCCAGTGGCTAACAAAAGATGCGGAGTCTACACGACCGCCGTCAAATATTCCAAGTCAGATAACGCTTGGGAATAGTTCATTGTTCCTGACACTGGAGACGACAGTTCCTCATGTCACCTGGCGTCAGTGACACAAATGCTCAAGTATTCGTTTTCTAGGGTAAACTGGATGAAGTTATTCTATTAATATTCAGCTACTATCGACTCCTCAAGCCATCTCAAAGTCAGAACAGTAGCAAATGTTTCTTTGTAACATGGGGTATGATTAAACTACCTTTTTGAGATGAATCCCAATATCTTATTAGTGCGAGTGCATTGAAAACCTCACGGTCATCGCTCCCAGACCACTAATAGCACTTGAAATATTATGATCTGTATCAATTTGATCGTACCGGAGTAATAAATACAATTATCTATACGATGGGACTTCTAGTGTATGAAAGTCTAGTAAAAATGTTGCGATTAGATTTCTTCTTAAAAGCGAGATATATCGCGGCCAAAGATCCCTGTCAGACCAGGTGAGCCGGTGTAGGCACTGACATATGAAGAATTAACTTACAATTCATGAACCTGAAGAAATACATCAGCAGGAGCGAGGGTGAGAACGGAAATTACACACCAATATACAGGTACTAGAATTCTAAGGGAAATAAGTATCAAAAATCGCCTGTTATTCAAACGTTCTCCTTATCCTGATCAGATGGCTACGTACCTGTTTCTCCAGCTCAATGTCATACTGAAGTAAGCCGACCTCCACAGAAGCCATGCGAGTCGCCTTGAAACACATGTTAGGAACTCTGTATATTTGGACTGCATATCACGCATACCCGGCGTTGGTAGTTTTAAGTCCAGTCTGCGCTCCACTCCTATCGTACACGGCTCGCCTGGATATAAAACTTAGTCCCTCACAACTTTTTAGGCATACGATTGGCATGCTAACCAGTCGCCAAGATATGCCATGATACCTAAGTTGAAAAATTCGAAAGGCTTTGACGAAGCATACCCATGTCTGCCAATGCTGTTAAGTTTCTTTGCGAGGTACTTAGCTTGTTGGTATGCGACTACAAGCTGAATCAGTACACATTCCATTAGTGAGTGTTAATGAATAGTGAAACCTTGAGCTGTGGCGGGAAGCTTTTTTTCTGGGTTTTCATTTACACATGCATCACCGATGGCCCAGATGTCTTCAACTACCTCGTTGGTCGCTTTATCAATCACATTCATCTGGTCGTTTACCAACAAGCTGTCATCCAGATAATTTCAGGTAATGTAATAACGCGAGTCGTGGCCCTGCGTCACCTTCCAGTCTTTTCATCCTTTGCAAGGTCATTGATGGATTGAATTAAAGGATTTGGTGCCAGTCCGGTGCTCCAGACCAGAAGGCCGAAGGGAACTGACGATGGAGTGGATGAGATATTAGATCACTACCTGCAGGATGGTCATTACCTTCTCCCTCTTCCTTGACAATCATGTTCCCCTAGAAGCATTTATAAGTCAATAAAGCTCATGGAACAAGGAAACCCGATCACCTGATGAACTCTCTCGACGTGATGCTGGGATTTTATAGCAATACCGTGTCTCTTGAACCGGTCGGTCGCATACCTATCGAATTAGGTTCAGCGTTGGGTCTGAAAAGACTCTGGAATGAGAAGCACTCGATCAAGCTCCCGTCGAAACTCCCAAGGATATGGGGTGCGACGTCGTAAAGAGATATCTTGGCCATGGGTGCAAGAATGGGATACGCGCGAGCTAGATCTGTTTGCAGCAGGTCGTGCAACTCAGCGGCGAACTCTACACCCTATTAAGTACGGTATATCAGATATACAGTGTTGCACCGTGTCGTCATCACGCACTGTTGGTCCACCACCGACAATACAAAAATGAAGAAGCTTGCGGCGATCTATATCAGACAGAATGGGCAGGTTTGCTTGTGCGAATACTAAGAGTTATTGGGAAATTAGCGGCATTGTTAAAGGAAAGAAAAACACTTACGTTCAAGGATACGCGACCTGATAGTTCGTGCGTCCTTGATATCCTTCAAAAATTGTGCATTCTCTTTCACACCGGGTATTCCGAATGCTGTGTTACATGGTTGTAGAAGACACATTACAGTCCGCGAAAAAGGGAATGATCACACACTTTGGGCATATGCCCCGACTGAGACCACAAGTTTATCGTAGGCCACAGTAAATTTGGGGCACGTCACTGAGATATCGCGGCTGTCTGAAATTTCAGAAGGTGGGTGTTCGTCTTTACGAAAACCATGGAATGGAGGCGAAGTCGCAGGAGTCTATCACATTAAGGGATAAAAAATAAGATTGTAAAATATCAACTTCTTGAGCATAAACCCACGCATTCGAGAAGCTTTCGTTTGAAGTCTGTTATGGTATTACAAATTCTGTTGAAACCGAAAGTATTGTTCACCCACCTATGGAGTCACACCATGCGTGGAATGAACTCTGAAGTAATGGTATTATTGGATTGGGTTGATTATATTGGAGAGAGAAAACCTGCACACCGCCGGAGGAGCATATGCTTTGACCTGTATTAGTAACAATATTATTTATAGAAAGTGCGTGGCTGAGAAAGGAAGTTCATACCGGTTCTAGAGCGCTACGATATTCAAGTGTTCCAGTGGCACAGCTAGCTAGCAGCGGTGTGAATGCAAAATAGGTGTTGGCGGATACCATCGTG
Source organism: Gomphus bonarii (assembly GCA_003316585.1). NCBI lineage: Eukaryota > Fungi > Basidiomycota > Agaricomycetes > Gomphales > Gomphaceae > Gomphus > Gomphus bonarii. Next base: position 32,981 of record QFEC01074470.1, on the reverse strand, counting down.
ACTACAGGAGATGTGAAGGGACAGTGACATGAATGCCAAAGGGCGTGCTAACCATCTACAAAAAACCGTCGATCAGAAGGCCAGCTGTCAAACAACAATCACGAATAAAGCAACAAACTCCATCGTTTCTTGTCCACTTTTCTCAAGACCTCATACCCTCCTGTGTTCTCGGGTTTCAAGATCGCTCTCAGAAGAGAACATGTTCACTGACCCCAACCACTCCCTACAATGACCAGACGTTGTTTGAGAGATGCTGCAGACGCGCTGAAAGATCTCGATGTGATGAAGTTCCCTTGCCTGGAGCGGTTGTATCGAAAAGGTACTTTGAGGACAGTGATAGTAGTAGTAGTCATTTCTCATGCCCTGAGGTTTTCGAGATAGCTTTGTACCTATTGTGACTTACCCGAAATCGGCTCCTCAGCAAGCAATGGGGTTTGGACCCCGGTTCTATTCGCGCTAAAGTTTTTGTTCGCGCTAGGGGGTTTTCACCCGTTCACCTGGCTGGCGTCACAAATGTGTGGGTGCTACTGGACGTCGTACACACATCTCAGACATCTCACATTCCTACCAATGCAAGAAAACAAAGGACTAATGTTGTTTACTTGTTTTCTAACATTGAGTACTTCCGAGTCGGGGGTCGGGTAAGTCGGAAGACCCTTGAAAGGGGAATGTTTACCGACGACACCTCCATTTGGTGTATAGTTGCCCGGCCGACCATCATGAAACAAACGGAGTAAGTACAGCAACGGTAATTGAAGTGGTCCAGCGCTAGAGTGTCCAATTTGGTAGCAGTGATGTGCGAATGGTCTCCGATATCTGTCACTGGCCTACAGGTGGTTTCTTTGAACTTTATTAATCAGAACCCTCGAGTGCTTCACCAAGCAGCGTCAGAGTAGTCAAAATGATTTGAGCTAACTTGCGATTAATAAATGACTCTGTATGTTGTCGCTACCACACCAGCTCACGCATTGAAAAGCCCAGGCCTAGCATAATATACAAGGAAGAAAATATAGATTCGCTGAAGACCGAAACCTTGTCCTCCACAAAATACCTACAGAGATAGTAGTAGCATGTGGCAGTCAGTAAATGTGGCTTCTAGTGGGGGAACGGGAAGAGAGGAAAATCAGAATTGCAGAAAAGGCAGCAGTTGGACGAATCCATAAGACTGTTGAGCTTGAACTTGTGATGAAGGTATTCATCAGGTAGCAAGATTAAAGAAGGTGCTGAAAAGTGTATAAAGAGCTTACCTGAACGTATAGAATCGTCTATAACTTGATTAGATCCAAAAATTTGGAATAGCTTGGAAGTATACTTTGAGACGGTTGTTGTGGAGAAAAGGAAGCAAAGGAAAAATGTAATCTCAATGTCGGAGCTCGAATCCGGCATCTACGATGTCTGACCCACGAGATTCTTCTCTTGAAACACCTTATTCCTTGCCCAAATCATGGGGAAAGGACACCGAAGGTCTGTCAGCTTTATCCATGTTTTTATCGGGTGCTGTCATGATCACAAGGAACAGGTGTGTTTCGTAGATACAGAAAGTTCGCCGCAAGAGTGTCTCATTAACTGGCTCTTCGCTCAGATACTTAGCTTGGCCAGCCATTCTTATAGCAATTGCGGGATATATTGGTAGCCGTCCGATGCGTCAAAGAGACGGAGGTCAGGGTCTTTCGGGCATAGTGTATTGCGTTTCTTCATCTTGGTAGTAGATTGCTTAACTAAACTGTTCAATGTAGATTCGCGTTTGGCGCGACCATCTCGGCATACCTACCCATGCTTCTCCTTCCGCCATTACAGGGTAACCAAATGCCATTACCAACAGGCCAGTGAAGCGGGAGTTGAACCCATATCTCTGATAAAAGTAAACAATGTCACTTTGGGTTATACAATCGGTTGCATATATATATATTGCCTCAAATCACGTTGTTAAGTTATCCAGATCTTTTATACCACCTCCCAATCGGATGAAATTACATGCCGACTTCGATTTCCATCATGCACACTCCGATTCATTATCATCTATTACCTTTTTGACGGCCTCTGCTGTAGGGTTGTCCACGTGTGAGACTCTTCGCTGTTTTGTGAGCAGTCCCTGGAATTCTTGAGGCAATATGTCCTTATCAAAGTCAAACCCAGGGGAATCGCTCAAGGCACGAGTAACAGCTTCAGAAAATTTGGCAGGATGTGCAGTGGAGAGAATAATTTGTGAGACCTCGGGTGTGCTAGGGAGTGCTAGAGTCAACCAGATGAAAATAAGGAAACATCCTACGATAACTAACCAAGTTTGGAGAGCGTCGTCACTTGCCCACTTGTCTTGTGCTACTATTTTGGCTGCAGCAATCCCAACGGCCGTATGCGGATCAGCAACATACTTGGATTCGAAGAAAGTTTCTCGAATAGTCGCTAATGTCTATAGCAAAAGTATCAGCATCTCAACTCGGTCCACTGTGACCAGACGTCGCACTTGTTCATCTGAGATCCTTTCCGCAACGAAGTCCCTGCGTGCAGCCTCGAGTACAGCAACGGGTACTTCAACTCTTCCGTCGCTCTTGACTTTGCCCATCCAGCCACTTACGGTCTCGCAGGCAATTTGTCGATTGTCTCCTACAGCTTCAAACGCCAGATACCACAGCAACCTTTCAAAATTGCTCGAGACTAGAATATCCATTGCAGGGCTCAGTGTCTCCTTGACACCTCCACTGACAGCTTGTTCGCCGTCCAATGCCCCATCTGGTACAGTTTCTCCGCTTCCGAATGGGGAAGAGGCTATTTTTTCGTACTTCCCAGTCTTCCAAAATCGAGCCAGAATATCGTTCTCATTCGTCGCGATGGCAAGGCTCTGAACAGGCAGACCCATACGTTTGGCGTAATATCCAGCTAGAACATCTCCGAAGTTGCCTGTTGGCACAACGAACTGGATCGGAGGCCTGACAGACGTAGGGAGTGTGCGGCATATAGAGAAATACGCCAGGAAATAATACACAGTTTGTGCAAGTATACGCGCCCAGTTAATGGAGTTAATGGCTCCTAGGTGGTGTTTGGCGTTAAAGGTATGGTCAGAGAATAGAGTTTTGACGATATCCTGCAAAGGTAAATTCAGCATGCGATTGCATAGGCGGTCTTAATGTGCTAGCCTGGCAGTCGTCAAACGTTCCTTTTACTGCTACATTGTGGACATTCATATCTGTGACAGTAGTCATTTGTGCTTCCTGGATAGGCGAGACGCGTCCTTTAGGGTGCAATATATATATTGCAATATCAGCTTTATTCCGAAGTCCATAAATTGCAGCACTATCATTGACCATTTGTCAGTGAATAACGGTGGATGCAGTGCTCTTACCTTCCAGTGTCCCCACTGGTTGCACCGAGAATGGTCAGCCGCTCCCTCTGTTCGCCCACCTTCTTCGTTGCATTTCGTCGCTTCAGGAAGAACTCAAAGAGGTTACCTAGGAGCTGCAATGCGATGTCCTTAAATGCATAGGTTGGACCATGCCACAACTCCAGGATATACCGCTCCTCGACACCTCCCTCAAGTTTCCTCAGAGGCGTCACCTCGGGATGTCGAAAGCTTTTGTATGATTTCTCAACGAGGTCTTTGAGCTCCACAGGTGAAATTTCAGTCGGGGATATGAATAGGGAAAGCAGTGCTACAGATAACTGCTGGAATGAGTATGAGGACCATTTCTGTTCCCAGTCAGGAGGGAGAGTGGGGATGTATGAAGGGATGTAGAGTCCTCCGTTGGGGGCGAGTCCGGTGAGAACTGTCTAGTAAATGAACAGAGGGTGAACAGGTAAAATATAATGCCAAAGAGACTAACCTCCTCAAAAGACAGTTCTATATCCCCACCTCGTGTGGAGAAATACTTCATTGTTGGTTGTGCTTGCTAATTGCAAGTCTAAAGAAGGAAACGGAAAGCGCCCGGTCCTCCTAAGCCACAACACTCCTCACCAGATTCAACCCCAGGGAGCCGTTGACTCCGTTGAGAAATCTTTCAATGTATGGACCTGAAAACTGTTCAGAAGTTGGTTTGAGACTGATCAGTTGCGGCAGGTAAGTCTTTAATTTCAAACTAAGTGCTGATTCCATAATTTAGAAAATAATGAGGAGCCTCCGATATATTCAAGTATATTTCCGTGATTCAACTCGAAATATCAATAAAGGGAGCAATAACGGGAAAAAAAAGTAAAAATATGGCTCGTGCGTTGTGGGTCCATATTTGCGCGTGTTAGGAGCGCGTCTTGTCACGTTCTTCCCTCATCTTGGAGACGTGCAGTAACTTTCATGTCTGAGTCAGAGGCCACCCCCACCATACGAAGATCTGGCAGAGAAGTAAAGAAAACTAAGCCGTTCATCCAAGGCAAGCTTGATATTGTCATTGGCTCGTGGCACTTACATTAGCATTGTTATAGACAATACTACTGGGTCGCGCAAACGTAAACGCGACACGGATGACGAAGGCGGAAATATAACTGATAAACCTACCTCAGACGGTGGTGAGCTTGAGGATGCCCACAACGAAGAGCCTGAGGAAGATGACAACGGGGAAGATTACTCAACTCCCAAAACCAAGGCTACAAAATCCAAGAAGCAGCCTGGGGCCGCTGGCGCGTCCAAAGGGAAAACTAAGACTTCTGCTTTTAAGCATCATCGTACTGGTAAGACAAAGGGCGCGACTGGAGCGCATAAGGGCAAGGCCGACGCGTCAATCGATGTAATTAAGCAGCTCAAGGACAGTCACATCTCCGATGATAATGCGCTCTTCAGTATGTATTCTGTATAGCTACTTCATTCAAATTTCTGAGAGGAACTCCATAGATTCCATCTTGAATCTTTCCGCCGCTCTTCAGTCTACTGCTGAAGACTATCTCGACTCGCTCGCAAACTCTCCTAGTCTTGCACTTTCAGACCTCGTTAATTGCATACTGCGTGCATGCGGCTGTAATGAATCAGTTGATTCTGATCAAGTTATGGACTCGGACGGTGTTGTAGATGTCCTCGATACGTTTACCGATGGCTTAAAGCAGGTTAGGCACCTTAGCCTTCTTTCTATACACTATAGTAATTCTCTCTAGGCGAACGCTCCCTTATATCCTCTTGCATCCAAGTTGCCTGTTTTCAGGAAATTTCGCAAGCAATCCTCCGAATTTCTTCACCGCTTGATCAATGCCTCTGCGGAACTCGGCATCCTTTATTCATCCGATCTTGTACCTACTCTTCAAGCATGGGTCATTGCCATGTCCTCGTCCCAACTCCGGAGTTTGCGGCACACTGCTACAGTCTTTGCCATGGACCTCGAGAGCGCGCTTTGCGAAGTCGCGGCCGAGGTTGAAAAGGAAGTCGTCGTCATCGCTAGACAAAGAGAAGGTGAAAAGAAGAGAGCCAAAAATGCTAAGGGGAAAGAACGACAAAAAGAATTCGAGGGCAAAGCAGAGGAGGTACGAGAGAGGAAGAACAAACTGAACGAATATTTACGCGAGTTCTTTGATGGGTAAGAATCCCAGATGAAGATATTTCTTATTGACTATTGAGATGATTCGCAGAGTTTTTGTGCATAGGTATCGTGACCATGATCCAGGTATTCGAGCCGAGTGCGTTCAAGCCATGGGTATGTGGCTCAAAAGACACCCTGCGTATTTCTTGGAAGCTTCGTACCTTCGTTACGTGGGTTGGGTACTCTCTGATGCTGTGAGTATCCCCAGTTTTACACATTCCTTCTCTGTCTCATCTATGTTAGGACACTCACGTGCGCCTGGAAGCTGTCAAATCTCTCGCTTCACTATACGAGAAATCGGATTATATTGGCACCCTCCAACAGTTCACTGACCGTTTCAAAGGACGTCTCGTTCAGATGGCAACATCTGACCTTGAGCTCTCTGTGCGCGTGGCAGCGATCCAAGTTCTCGTCGCCATTGACTCGCATTCTTTACTCGAAGACGAGCAACGCGATGAGCTTTGTCTCCTCGTGTATGATGAAGAACCCCGTGTACGCAAGGCTGTAGCAGGCTTTGTTCGCGGCGTTTGGGAGGAAGCCGTCGAAGACCGGATGGTTGGACGTAAAAGTGGAGGTGACAAGGCTAAAGACACTGAGCGGGTCGGTATAAAATGTCTGGCAATGCTCCTCGTCAAGTGGGGCAAACGTACTAGTAATGGATTTGCGCCCGGTGGTGAGTTAGATTTAGACTCGGATGCAGACGAGAGCCCCGTGGAAGACACCAAGAACAAGGACATTGCACGGCTTGTTAGTGCACAGCATAAAGGTCGAATCGCACTTGCTGTGGAAGCACTATGGGACGAAGTGGAGGTCATTGGGGACTGGGAAATGCTTTTGGAACATTTACTGCTTGATCATTCCGCGTCGGTGGAAGATGATGCGAATGGCGTTGGTCCGAGTCCAGTAGCAGCAAGAAGACGGCAACAGGCCGCTGCAAAGAAGAAGGCTACCGAGGAAGACGTGGTCGATGAGGCGTGGCGGTTGAGTGATCCGGAGGAAGCTGCGTTGCTGGAAATCTTTGTTGCTACCCTGAAGAAATCGAAAGATGAAGCAGCCGGGCTTAAAAAAGTGAGCCCATAGGTTTTGCTTTGAAACATAACTGATCAATGCTTAGGGAGAAGAGGAGTCACTTGTTTCTGATATGACACGAGCTCTTATCAAAGGGCTTCCTCGCTTATTTGCAAAGCACCAGACCGATAGTATTCGTGTTGCTGATGTGCTTACTATTCCACAACTGATGAATGTCGACCTGTATCTTGAGATGCGTATGATACCGGTTTGTGTATTTGTCCTCTTTGGCGTTCTCGGCTTAAGTGTTGTTGCCATGATGCAGGCATATGAAGGATTATGGGATGATGTTATAAAACAGTTTATCTCACACTCCTCCCCGATAACACTCAGCCACGCCAACGCTACTATGCAACACTTCATGTCCGCCACATTACTGGCCAACACTAACAATGCAAAAGTTGTGGAACTTGAGGAAGAGCTTTCGACGTCGCTCCGGGATGCTGTTGCAGGTAGGGAGGAGCTAGAGGTCGCATCTTTTTCTGAAGATGAAGTGCACACCCTTGGGGCCATTGCATCCAGACTAGTGGTTCTCATGACGTCGAGGAACATGACAGGGTGGATGGAAGAGGATGAGGGCGGAAAACAGAGCAGTGCCTGGGACATCATGAATGCACTCGCTGGTCGTGGGCGACTTGGGTACAAGGAAGAAGAAGCTGTAAGTTGTTTATGTGGTAGCTCATCTTACTGTCAGTGCTGATCACGTTTTTTACGATCCACGTCTCAGATGATCGAGGAGTCTCTTCGTTTGCTAACACTTCATCTGGCTTGGAAAGCACGGGGACTAAGCGTGGAAGCCGAGCCGAACGAAGAAGAGATTCACTACAGAGAGACGGTGGAAGAGCAGCGGGGATCAGTCCTGGAGAAATTGACCGAGTTCGCAGTGGGAAGCGATTCTAGACCCTGTGAAGGGGTCAAGCGTGCGGTGTGCACAGTCGTTTTTTGGTGCTCTTATTCTTTACTGACCAGTCGCTATAGGCATTCCGCAACCTGCTTGACTTACACATTCTATTCTGCGACTCTGAGCACGTACCCCTCGATGGTGGACACCTGCCTACTATGGCGTTACCTCTCACAATGGACGACGAGATACAGTATCGTTGTACTGGTTTTCTGCAAGCAGAGATCGAGCAGTTCGTCGACGAGTTGGAAGAACCAGCTGGCGGTGAGAAAGCTACAACGACCGAGGACGAGTCGAGTCACGCTGGCAGCGCAAGTGAGGCCGAAGAGGACACAGGGGGAAAGAAAGGGAAAAGGGGGAAGATAGGCAGGCCAAGAAGAGTGATACGCGATGACACGCCTGGTATGTCCTCCATTGTTCACGAATGAATATACTACTTAGTTGCATCGTCCTCATTCATTCTTCATAGATCCCCGCAAAATGCCCCGCTCGCGGCTAGAGCGTGAATACGTCCTGAACTCGTGCTTAGCAACGTTCATTCGAGCCATCCGAGTAGGGGTTGTCAGCCCCATGCACAGCGCCGTTGTTCTAGCACATTATGATCGCCTCGGATCAGGCTTTGATACCAACATTAAAGTTGTGATTGACTTTCTTCGTGACATGGGTATGTTCAAAGGCGAAGGACATATTGTTGCCGAGGTCATTGTAAGAGCGCTTCAAGAAGTAGGTGCATCAATACATGCGGCGAACTAGAGCATTGACCACTCGACCAGGCGTTCTCTTTGTATCTGGACGATGCTGTGCACACAGATGAGCATACTATGGCATTGACACGGGCTTTGAGCGCCTGCTTCGTTGTTCGTGGTGCTCAACTAGCTGTGATTAAGCGGCTAGAAAGCGAACATGTGGTCGGGGTCCATACAAGTTCTATTTCTTGGATCACCGAACGCCTCGTCTCGAAAAACAAGGCAACCAAGAAAATACTTTTATTTTTCCGCATGCTTCAGCAGTTGCTTTTTACCGTGGATGGTCGTGATGCGCTAAAGATGTGAGACTTTCACTATATGTCAAGTATTTTATTAATTTCAAAGAAAGAAAAGCACATGTGGATCAAGTCTTGGCCCAAGCAAAGATTCAGGTGGATGCAACCAAAGTATGGGACCCATATCGAGCATACGAGAAACGGCTTTCTATTGCCATGTCCAAGTATAAGGGTAAGTGTTATGTGATACTTCTGCCCTCCAGTTTTATTCAGTAGGAACAACAGGCCATTTCAGCAAAGGCAAAAAACGAACCAAGAAAGGCCTAAAGTCTACCGATCTTATCAACTCAGATGAAGAAGCTGATGTTGAAGGTATTCTGGAAGGCAGCGGAACAGATGGTGAAGATGTCCACTCACCACCTCGGCGGCCTCAACCTCGCCCGAAGCCCCGCTCTACTGTCCAGCAACCCTCCGATGCAGGTCATATGGGTGATGACGAAGACGTCTTCGGCCGAGTATTGTCTCCTAGGCTTCCATCTCCAGAACGACGCGGCGTCCAAAGGTCTCCGCTACCGGACAATATCATTGGCAACGATGAGACTGAGGTACCTCGCAGCGAGGACAACCTTCAGGTCCCTCAAGGCGTCTCACACCTTACAATCAATGGCCATCATTTGCCAATGCCAGCTTCTTCACTGAAGAGACGCCGTGAAGCCGTGGCCGTTGACCTGGAGGACTCGGAAGGGCAAGAAAATAACGATCCTTTAGCTGACCTCCCTAATCAACCCCCGTCACCTTCCCATAGCCATATTAGTGTCGCGGACATGAAGAGTCGTCGTAAACGCGTACGTAGATGACAGATTTGTATTGTTTCTATGTCTTCCTGCTTCATTGATCACGCTCGTGTTGTTTCCTTTTAATTTCTCTCGTGTCTGCTATCATCTGCTTAGTCTCAATTACTGTATGGCTATTACTTGTATGAGGAGTTTCCCGTGCTGTAATAATGAGGTGGATGTGCTAAGTCGCGCGGTGTAGTCTGATAGTGCTCAAAGTACTGTTAGTAATAAATATCTAATGTTCTATGCCATTTGTAGTGGTAATATGTTATAAGCTACACAAAAATTACAAGTCTACCAATGTATTGGAAGGTCGGGGATAAATTATGAAATTCGTCAGAGCGCGGTGCCTCTTTCGAAACTGGCTCTGATCTCTGAAGTGTACTTATCGTAATACCGAGCGATCTGAAGGAGGGAGATGAGCATAGCGAGAACGCCACGGAGACTGGAGCATACCTTCTTGTTAAAGACCCTGTTGCGCTCGTTGATATATGTGATATCGCCGTCATCCTCATGTAACCGCTTACGAGAGCGCTTTCCACGCTTGTCAAGACTAAACGGCATACAGGTTAGATCACGAGGTCCAATTAAAAGAGTAGAATACATACTCTAAATTCAACTTCGACACGACTCTATCGATTGCCTCTTCACTTGGCTTGTTGTCCGCGTATAATAAAGAATTAGCATCACGGTACAGGTTCTCTGCTGCTAATTGCTGCTGAGGCGAGACTGTAATAACTTGAAGGCTGTTTACATCATCTGTGGAAGATGATGTTCCGTTGGTGAGAGTGCCAGGAGCGAAACCAAGCGCAGCTTCTTTTTGTTTATTGTATGCCTCAAGGTCAGGCTTCAAGTCATCAAGATCCTTCTTATATTTACGACGGGCGGCATGCGCGTCATCTGTGACATGACGAACGGAAAAATTAGCTAGGACAAAAGCCAGCATTAAGACCCACCATGGAACTCGAAGTCGGCACGAGTCTTCTTCCTCTTTAATCGCTTTTCCCACTCATCATTTTCTTCGATGGTGTATTCCCAGTTTTTCACACGTTCTGCATCCTCTCCACGCTCCTCTATATCAGCTTTGAGACGTAGGATTTCATGAAGTTTCCGCTGTTTCTCTAATCGTGCTGCATCTCGCGCGGAGATCTTCAATCGCTGTGATTCAGATATGAGGTCGGCACGATTTGCTTGAGCAGACTGGCGCTAGATGGTAGGAGGAATAGATACCAGTTAGATGGAAAACGTATCCTCTGATTTTAAATTAGCTAACCATTTTGAGACGCAGATCTTTAAGTTTTTCGGCGCGTTCATCCATTGTCATCCTTGGTAAGGGAGGTTCTGTCGGAGGTGACTCGGTGGCTGCTGAACGAGGTGCCATGTCACAAATTTGTCACAAAGGTTCGGCGCAAAACCTTTGTAGCCGGAGTGATGCCTCACCGGGATTCACCCGCAAGAACGAGACGAAAGTTGTCTCACAAGCCAAACCAAAAAATAAATTGAATGCAGTTGAATTGTATCAAGAAAATTGTGAACAGATATAATATAATTGTAATTTCTGGGAATTATAATGTTTTCTCATAGTTCTTCCTAATATCCTCTAAGAGAATTTTCGGTTTGTATAGTTCTTGAGCCATATTACTGTGAAAAGCATTCAACCACTCTTATGAAGTTTTCTCGGGGTCATCACCAATGGGAATACCTTCTTGTGTCTCCGGTGCTCTCTTTTCTTCTAAAAATTCTTTTGAGTCTTAGTATTTATATGTATTCAATGATCGTGTTACTTTATTTTTTATATTATTGCCAGTATTATAAATGAATTATTTAGTTGCTTTCTGGGTTAGTGTCTCTCGGCTCTTTTGGTCAATCTGGTAGATTGAAGACCAAAATATTATTTTGAACAATCCGGATACATGAATAGCTTTATGTCAGCCCTCATGCCCCATGTGGAGATGAGAAACATCTTTCTTATGAAAATGGGTCAAAGGCCGAGCCCAAGTTACCATATAGTAACACTCGAAGAATGCCGAATGAAACCAATTCATATGCAGCCTTAGTGCCAGATGGTCAGCTGCTCGCTACCGATCTCAAAAAAATCATGAATCAGAATTTTCAAGGGAGCCGTGAGCCATGAACCGACCCGTCTATTTGTTAAGCGTATCGTCGAGCTTGTTATCACATTCTTCAATGGACAATGGCACCCGAATCGAGACCCTAAATTCGTCTTGCCCGATACTAATATTGATATGCAAGGAATTTGAAGTCATAGTGTAATTATTCTATAGTGGCGAAAAGTTCATGATCTCCGTGAGGTAATCTATGACCGTAGTCTTGAGAAATAGTTTAGCGACAGGTTCCTGTCCTTCCGCTACGCTGCCTTGATACGGTATGTGAGGTATTTGAAGGGAGTCGGTGGTTGTTCCGCTAAGGAAGCAGTGAGGTGGAAGGAGATATAAACATAATATAAAGTATTATGTGCCGCTTGCAAAATTACCCTTCCGATGGAGTAGTAGAGTGCTATTGACCTATACGTTGCGGGTGTTGTACAATCAGGGGGACTTGCTTGTGGAAACTACGTCTGTCCAGGTCCTTCAAGACAACAGGAAATAGTTTGTGATGATACAATGAAACACGTGTGCAGAAGCAGCGCCAGGGCTTCGGAGCATTGTTCAAGGATAGGATCTGAGCCAGGTGCCTTTAGCGGCTTGATCTTGTTGAAGCTTCGCTGTACTTAGTGGAGGGTGGACTTCGTAAATTTGAGAGGCGTAGGGGGAGTTGTAAGATTATTATAAAGAACAGGCAAGTTATGTGGGCGGGTGAAAAAATATCGTCGCTGTTTTTGTGCCAGTAAGAGATTCAAGTAATATTTCATCCTCTCTGAATAGAGTAGGAATACGCGGAAGACCTCCGTTAGATAGTAGATAATTGTCTGATCCCACTCCGGGAGAGCCCTTCTGGTGATTGGTTTCGGTTTTCAGGATTGCGGCAACCTATTTTTGCGAGCTGTATTATATACCGCGTTTTCTCATTTTTCTCATTCTATGTAGGGGTAATTTGGCTTGATACTCTCGGCGACCTTGAAAACAGGTTCGTATCGCAGCTCGGTAAGTTCACTGTTCCACCAGTATTTGAAGTGTAACGAGGAAAGTAGATTGGGGAGAGATGCTGTACTTGCAGCTTATTTTGGAAAAATCGACTGATTCAAGAGTGTGAGGACAAAGGTACGCAGGAATAGAAAAAAATTGCTTTGAAGAAGGAATATTTATAACCACCACGGTGACCCCACAAGAACACAACTGTGTATACCTTATAACCAGAAATTGGACGAAAGAAAGTGTGCATACCTGAAAAGTGCAAGCTAGTAATGTCAATAAAGCTTCATATTCCGAGCGTATCAACGCACAGGATATAAATGCATTGGAGACAAAAATACATTACAGCAGGCAGGATAGAAAGAATGGTTAAACATATTGAATTGATGTACCAGAATTCACCGGAAAGCCAAGTAAATGGGTCCCACGCGTCTAAGAATCAGTGAATGGTCCGGTTTCCAAAAGAAAAATCGTGAAAGAAATTGCAGACTAAGTCGGACCAACAATGTTCAAACCTCGGCGAAGCGCGGCTGACTAAGCTGCACTCTGCGAAAGCACATTGAATGTGAGTCGTTAACAGACCCGAACTGCATGATAGACATTAATCTTTCATGACCACTGACAGGGTCTGAATTACGAACCCTACACCATTTTTTGTCGGCTTCTATTCACCCTCTAGTAAAGTGAGGAATAAGCCCTGGGACTGATCGGGTATATACATGGTGAGTCTGTGCCTCTGTCTGATTTGACCTCCAGTCAGATTCGGCGTCTTGCACAGGTCGCAGTAAAGTTCACCCCTGGGTCATTTTTTGTTCTTTGTAGATGTCTCCTTTCCCTGAAGACGCGGAGTCAGAGCCTCCGCCACGTACACCACCCTACTCCCGTCCCACAACAGCTTTCTCTGACCTAGGTCTCGCTGGCTACTCCACCTCACTTAACCACCTAGAAACCCAACGCACTGCTTCGTCTACCGGTCGTCTGCAGACAAAACACAGACGCTCTCAAACCGAAGGTCAGGAAACACGTCGCAGCATTGGAAAATTCTCCAAGCTACTTGGTACTGTCCTTGGGACACCCTTTGCAACTTCCTCCACGGTTGCAAGCAGTTATATGTCTGACTCCCGCTCCCGCTCCGGATCAGCCTCCCCTTCCCCTAGCGCTGACTACACCCTCGTCTCTGTCCCCTCTGTCCCAAGCACCCCTCAACATCAGTCGGTCCCACTCATCACTGATTACATACGGACGGTTAACGAAGACGTTGCTACATGTTCCTCACGCTCCATGTTTTTCACATCACCGTCCAAGAAACGCCTAGACTATTTTCCGGGTTCCGCCACACCGCCAAGTCCAAGCAAGTCTGGTAGCCAGCGTATTTTACCGCGGCTCTGGACTGCTCTTTCCTCACCGTCAAGAGAGGCTAGCATACGTTTCAAACGCAAAGGGAAGGGAAAAACCAGCTCCGAGCCCCTTGATGATTATCCGCTTGACGGAGAAGAGGGCGAACTGGTGGATGACGAGGCATGCTTTGTGAACATTCCTACAGCTATCGGTTTGTTACTTGTCCATTGTTGTTCGTTGCGTTAATTCCAATACTACTTCAGATATTATTTCTGGTCTTCCACAAGAGATTGCGTTATATCTGCTGTTATATTTAGACTTGAAAACTATCATTGTGTGTCTTCATGTCTCTCATCACTGGCGTCGTCTTGCATCCGACCCTTTGGTTTGGCGCACGCTCTTCCACCAACATGGTTGGCAAATCAACAACGAGCTTGCTCATCGTCGCCTTTTGACTTCATCTCCTATACATACCCGCCTTGGTCGCAACAGCAGCATGGTTTCTGTCGCTACCTCGTTTCGTAATGAAGTTGATTTGGCGCTGAGCCGTGTTCGTAGGCTCCAGTCTCCAGCATCCTCTTCACAGCACTCCCACGGCGTGAGTCCTACCAATGGATCGCCTCATCGGCACAGCTTTTGTTCTACAATTACCACTGCCGAAATTGCAATGTTATCATCAAGTCCTATGAAATCATCCATTCCTGAAGGCGCCCTTGCGCCCTTAACATTAGATTGGCAAGCGCTCTACAGAACGCGGTATGAGATTGAGAAGAGAGTCTGCGGTATCACGCCTTCTATGCGCTCTCTAGATGCTGATGACGGCCGGGCAGGCGCTGAACCAAGAGTGATGAAGCTCGCGGGCCATATGGACAGCGTATATTGCATTGAATTCGATGCTTTCAAGATTGTGACTGGTTCACGGGACAGGACCATCAAAGTATGGTCATTACGCACTGGGAAGCTCAAATCGACGCTACGTGGCCATGAGGGGAGTGTGCTATGCTTGAAATTCGACGCCAGTGGATTCATGGTCTCTGGGTCCAGTGACCGAAGGATCCTTGTATGGGATTTGGGTAGAGGTGAAATTCGCAAAGTATTGACGGGTCACCAAGGTGGTGTACTCGATCTAAGAGTGGATAAACAGTGGATTGTCAGCTGGTGTGTGATTGTGTGACATTGTCTATCGATTTTGTTAACCAACGTTTGTAGTGCAAAGGACGCAGTGATTAGGGTGTGGGAGCGTAATACCCTTAAACCACATTGTTCATTACACGGACACGATGGGCCTGTAAACGCTGTGGGATTGCAAGATGGCAAGATCGTCAGTGCGAGTGGCGATGGGCGAATGATGCTATGGGATATAGCAACTGCAAGCAGGATCAGGACTTTTAATGGTCAGGATCCTGGTCTCGCCTGTATCGAGTACAAGGTATGGAACATTTGTACTTGAACGTCTTGGTTGACTTACAATGCCAAAGGACGATTACATTTGCTCCGGCTCCACTGACTGGAACATCAAAGTCTGGTCTGCTTCAACCGGTCAACATCTTACCACGCTCAGCGGACACACTGCCCTTGTGCGAGCTCTTTCATTCAACCCACGGACGGGCCGTCTCGTCAGCGGAAGTTATGATAAGACAGTCAAAATGTGGGATATTCGCACAGGTACTATGATTCGTGAGTTCAAGGACGCTCATCAGAGCCATATCTTCGATGTGAAGTTCGATGCATCACACATTGTCAGGTACGTTTTTGTCTATTTTTCCTCTCCCAACCGCGTCTCTATGCTAAGATTATCATCGCAGCACTTCTCATGACCAGAAAATTGTGGTCTTGGATTGGTCGCATGGTCTAGATGCGACACTCTTTGTCTAATTACTGGTAATTTTCTAGTCAAAGTCGTTGCAAGGTTGAAATGCTTCTATGTCTTCCGACGAACCATTGTTACAATCCCTTTGTCATGTCTAATCCCCTATTCATCATCCCATCCAGATTACTGTCCCCAGCAATCTGCTTGCATCTTGATCCTGTCTCCGTTTCCATGTTCGGTAGTGTCATATCCAAAGGGTTGAGCCCTAGTGCTGCATTCCGTCTTATCTTTTGTATATAGCCCGTGTAAATTCGTAACGTAATTACAATCCTGAGAAGAAAGATCCATTTACACTGCCAGATTTTTTTCGAGAACCCATGGAATCTTTGTTCTTCTTGCGCCGTTTCTTATTCTTTCGTTTCTTTCCTTCATCCGAGTCTGGCTCATCCGAATCCTCCTTTGGGATTGCCTCCTGTTTCGCAAGTGCAGACATATTTCCCAACCCAACCTCCACCATATCTTCGTTTTCTTTCACCTCCACAGCTATTGTTTGTTCTCCCTCTGCCTTTCCGTCCTCATCGACGTCGCTATCTTCTATGGCGTCTCCGACATCTGTGAATTTAAGCACCTCATCATGGCTCGCACTTCCCAGCCATTTTGAATGCCGATCAAGCTTGATCCGTTCGATAGGAAATTCGCCGTGGTCTGCAATGATGCCAAGGAACTTGGTGGGTAAAATTTCCACGGCTCGAATAAAACCGTCCGAAGAGCCGGTAAGGATGACATCTGGAGTTAATGCACATAATGTATCTATTGAAGAAGGATGTCTGTATATGTTAAATAATAAAACTTTAAAAAAAAACACGATATAGGTGGGTGATAGCTAACCCGGGTATTCGATCGACGCAATCTCCCCAGCCTTTGCTTCGGTTGAAGATAGAGAGAATGCCCAACTGAGTCCCAACGACGAATTTGTTGTTTCTGTAACCCATGTGCTTCTGTGATGATCAGGCATCGACAGAAGAGTATATAGCATACCCTTTGATAGGGGTTATTGAGAGCAACTCATCCTCTTGATCTTCCGATTGTGCAAATGGTTCAGGTTTGTTAGACCGAATATCGACAACAGAGAGTGTCCCGTCACCACTTTACGATGGTCAGACCGGTAGCAGTAGCAGACATACAAAAAGCTACATTACCTTGTTGCTACGAGTTGTCGTTTATCTTCTAACCACATAAAGTCGGAGATAAAGTCAAAATGATGTTTGTATTCTCGTAGCTGAACGGGCTTTCGAGGGTCCCAGAGCTTTTCGACTGCTAATATTATGAACAGGAATAAAAATCGGTAATGGCGACGGCACCTTGATGACACCGTCATCATCTCCCGTCGCCAGCATGTTAGGGAGCAAATTCATGACGCGGTTAATAGCCGAGCTAGAAAGAAACATTAAATTTCCACCACTGTAGCTTGCCGAAGAGCTTACTCGTGAGCGGCCAGTCTCGTGTCTACCACCTTCCCCGCATTGGTATCAATCGCACTGAAGCGAATTTCGTCAGGCAAGCTAACATCCAAAGATAGAGAACATCGACATTCACTTGATAGCTTTGTCCTTGGACACCGTCCATAGCTTGTCTCCTGATTCGTTTGCGGCAAGTCCTCTGCATGATCGCTTTGTGGGACGTAGTGTGAACGTATCCTCGCACGAGCCATTTATATTATCGTAAGTATATGCCTTAATTTCCCCAGTCAGTAAACCTGAACGACCATGTCACATTGGTTTTCTTCCGGATTTACTGAAAATGTTTCCGACCTGCATATACATGATCACCTTGTGGGTGGAACTCAAGGTCGAATATATGATTGCCCAGGTGAACATCGGGCATTATAGTGGTAGTAATCACTCCGTCGCTAGTAGACGTCGGAGACAGACTGGAAGAGCATTATGTAACTAAATTTATAGTGATAAAATTGAGGTAGCGCAGTTACTTTTGCTGAAAACCACTAGCCAAGAATATTATGAAGCAAAAAAAAAGTTTCTATACAATTTGACAGAGAATGGTAAGATGGCAGGTAGGTTATTTTGTACCGCTTAGGTTCCAGACCGGTGATGCCACACAGCAGACAAAAAAGATTATTTGACCAGGAAAATCACCAGAAAATGTACAGAAATCATATTTGGCATAGAAAAATCTAGCCTAAGAATCTTATACAAATACTGACAAATCACTTACAATTTTGAAGGACAATCGTGGAAAATGACAAGAAGATAGTCATCCACCTCCATTTCCCCAGAATTATGTTAGGCTATATTTCTCCATTCAAAAGTGACCACTTGAAATTTTTTCAAGTCAGAAATTTTTTTTAGTGTCAGGGGACAGCTAGTTTCCAACTCCAGTTTAACTCTGACAAAGTCCATACATCTGTGTACTCTATAAATTCCACAAACTCTGGAAGCTGTATCTATGACACCAGCTTATGATGTCTTTCTGAACAACCCAAGGATGTTTGTTCCCTCAACACTGTTGATGCCAAAGACCTCAGTCATGGCAGAGACAAGGGATGCAAGACTCCTCCAACCGGTGGACCTCCTGGAAATGACCCTCCTGACATGACCCAGACAATGACAACAACAACCAATCAGAGGATGCTTCCAGTATTGATACTAATATTGACTCAGATGAGCTCATCAAAAAGGTTTTTAAATGTCTCACCCAATTACCTGCTATGGATGCTAGCTCCTAAACCTGAGGTTTATGATGGTATAGACCAAGCTAAGCTCTGAACATTTTCCTTCAATGCATGCTAAAATTCTAAGACTGCCTATCCAAATTCAAGACAGGCATGTCCAAGATTCAGTATACCATCTTATACCCACCCTTTAGTATTTTGAACCCACAATCCTTGGTGAGATTTACCCTGAGCTTACCTGGCTCTCTAATTGGGAAGATTTTCATGTTGAGCTTGAGATAAACTTTGGGCCCTTCAACAATGCTGTACAAGCAGAAATTGAGCTCAAAAAATAGTCATAAAAGATCATTCCTGAGCCATCCACTATTTCATAGACTTCACCAAGCTTCCACTTGTACTCAGTGGAATGACACCATGTTAAGTCCAGAGTCAGAGATGTCTTGTCTGGGATGTCTGGGGTGGTCAAACTGCTGATTCAAGCTGGGGTACCAAGTCAAAAGGACTTGGCTTCAACTTATGTGTTGCACCCTCTTGCATCGTCTTGTCCTTGAATTTATGGAGTTGTGGAGTGGAGTTGCGGAGTGAGAACAGAGGTAACAAAGTAAGACTAAATCGATATTCAAACTAGGGAACTAGCTACGATTACATGGAGGTTTAAATACATTCAGAGCATGGGATTAATATGGAGCAGGGTCATCCGAATGCAGAGAAGTTACTATACTAGGATGCAGGGATACTAAATGAGGGATGGGGTCATGTGGAACTATAGAACATACTAGAAGATGATGTGGAAGATAATAGAAAGAGTGATGTGGAAGTCTGTGTATCGGATTGATTACATGAGGGGAATGATGGAGATGGAGTATGGAGTATGCAGAGGTCACATGGAGGTTGTCCATGGCACAGAGTACAACAGGGGATAGAGATCTGCCCAGAGGGCTGAGATTGATCCGGAGGGGTGCAGAAATGAATGATAAATGGGCACTAAGGGCAGAGATTTGTCAGAGGGAATCTAGGATCTAACAGTACCTCCCCATTAAAGGCTGAGCCTCGAGGCCGCAGTGATTGAGATGGAAGTTGCCATGGGAAAGTAGGTTAGCGCTGGACTAGAGTAGGTATATAAGGACGTAACGTTTCTGCATTTGTTCAAGTATGCTCACCAACCTGATGCCCACCCTATGGACCACTTAGAAAATATCAGAGAGCGGATCCGTCTGCTCATGGAGGAGTATGAGACAGGGCTGGTGGAGAAGGAGGCAGAGTCAGAGGTAGAGGCAGAGCGCCAAAGAAAAGCGGAGGAAGAGGCAGAGGTGGAACACCTATGAAAAGCAGAGGAGGAGTGGAAAGCACAAGAGGAGGCAGAGTGGAGGGAGCACCTCAAGAAAGAGTGCAAGGTGGAGGAGGAAGGGCTCCAACTTGAAAGGTGGAAAGTGGAGGAGTGGGTAGCCCATGAGGCTGCTTGTATAGTGGAAACCAGTTGTCTAGCTGGGGACCCCAGTATTATTGCAGAGGTGCTATCTCTGGGAGAACTTTGGGTGCAGGAGCTCCACGAGGCCAAGGAGGCAGAGTGGAAGCAGTGCCAGGAGTTGATCATGGCGGATGGTGAGAAAAAGTGGCGGAAGCAGGAGCAGATCATCCTGTGGAATGCCCACAATGCCTGGCTAAGTGAGCAGGCCAGGGACGTGAGGGAGGTGGGTCATCAGGTGGGTCTTGGACCTTTCGAGGCCACCCATCTGTTGTACATTGTAAATGACCCTGATGCATACCAGGTGGTGGGGCTAGAGGTCTGTGTAAAGTGCATGGGTTGCCGGAGGCGCAGGGGTGAGTGTGAGTGTTTGTCTGTGGGGAAGGGGACATCATGCTTCTGCTGCATGGAGTGGAAGATAAAGTGTGTCCCAGTGACAGAGGTGATTGTGGACCTGGAGGGTTCACAAGCGGTGGGGGACTTAGAGGAGGGACCCAGAGTGAGTGGCTCTGACGTATCATGCAGGAAGCAGAAGGCATGGGTGGACTCAGAGGAGCTGGAGGTGGTGTGGCCCAAGAGGTGGAAGGTGGAGGTGTCACTGCGGCCCAGCCTGGACTCTTGGATGGAGGAGATGGGGCCACTGATGTGGACGGTGGTGGTAGGGATTACAAAGATAGCTGCAGAGTTGAAGCAGTTCAATGACTGTGAGGAGGAGGCAATGCGGCGGGAGTTTGGAGATGTGGCTGAGGAAAATCTGGAGGAGAATCTGGAGCTGGAGCTGGTGGTTCTGGATGACTTATTCAGGGATCCACATGGTTCAGAGAGGGATCAGGGGATGGATTTTTTTAATGATGTATAACTCAATGTAATATATTTTTTTTTTGAGCTTGAAAGATCTAAGTCAAGTGCTGAGTGAAGGGCCAAGGTCCTGGATTGTTAGGATAGGACTTGTGAAAATCTGAGACAACTTCAGCCACATTGCTAAGTTCAGATGCGGGGAGCTAGGAGGTTTCATCCTCCATGCCCTCATATCCAGACCACTTGACCAAGTATAGTAAGGGGCAAGCATGGTGTCTGTTGACCTTGGAGTCGAGGACTTTGGAGATTTTGTATTTGGGTTTACCATCAATAATGATGGGAGGTTGAGGCAGAGTGACTCAATTGGGGAAGTTGTTAGGTGTGGATGGTTCCAGCATGGAGATGTGGAAGATGGGGTGTATCACACGCATGTTGTCTGGAAACCGGAGGGTGAAGGAGACAGAGCCAACTTGAGCGATGATCTCAAAGGGACCTAGATACTTTTCAGATAGTTTCTTAGAAGGTCTAGTAGTATGAATATTATCTGATTTGACAAAGACTTTGTCACCAATCTTGAACTCCGGTGGTAGTTTGCAGATGCAGAGTACTGTAGTTGGGCATCAGAGATTGTTTTATAGAGTTCTTGGTGGAGTTCATCTAAGTCCACTGCAAAGTCTTGTGCTCTTGAGGAGGCGAGGTCTTATTCAGGGTGTACAGTGATGTTGGGATGATAACCCTTGTTGGCAAAGAAGGGTGAAATGCTGGTGATGGCATTTGGAGCATTGTTGTATGTGAATTCCATGATGGGAAGGAGGTGTGACCAATTGTCCTGTTGGTAGTTGCAATAGACTCGAAGGTATTGTTCCAGTGTTTGATTCATCCGTTTGGTTTGTCTGTCGCCTTCTGGGTGGTATCTGGAGGTAAAGTGAAGCTTCATGTCAAGAGCCTTTCTAAGGGATCAAAAGAAGGAGGATATGAATTCTGTACCACGGTTGGAGGTAATGTGGGATGGAACTCTGTGTTTGGAGAACACATGGAGTATGAAGAGTTTTGCAAGTACCAGAGCATTGATTGTGTCGACAGTGGGGAAGAAGATGGTTTTCTTGGTGAGTCTGTCGACGATGATGAGGATGGTGTTATGTCTGGAGGATGGTGGAAGTTTTTCTATAAAATCCATGGAGATGGAGTTCCAAGGATGTTCAGGGATAGGGAGTTGCTTGAGTAGTCCATAGGGGCAATGTCTCTGTGACTTAGAGTGCATGCAAATAGTACAAGATTTAATATAGGACTTAACAGAGGTGTGGAGCTTGGGCCAAACGTAGTCTCTACAGATGAGTTTGAGTGTGTGGTTCTGTCTGAAATGTCTGGATATAGGATGATCATGCTTGTCTTGTAGTATGCAGAGTCGAAGGTCACCAACATCGGGGACATAAATGCATTTGTCCAAGAGGAGGAATCCTTTGGAGTCTATGGACCAATGTCCTGTGGGATTGTCAAGATGGGTGGAAGTAACGGAGTCAGAGCAGAGAGCGCTTTTAATGTCCAGGTGCAACCTGTTGATGTCCATGACCATGGTGGCGCGGAGGACTGGGAAGCACAAGGATGTGGTGCAGAGTAAGGAGATGAGTTGTTCAGAGGTAAAGACTGGACGTAAGTTGTGTGGATTGATGGTTGTATAGTCGCTTCCTCCCTCTTTAGGGTAGACATCCCATCGTTTTGTCAGAGTGTCAGGTTTATCTCCAAGTCATCTGGGGCAAAAACGGATAATAAGGTTGAATTGAGAAAGGTATTCTGACCAACAGACTTGACGTTGAGTAAGGAGTTTGGTTGTGGAAAAATATTCCAGGTTTTTGTGGTCTATAACAATGTCAATTGCTTCCAAGGAGCCTTCTAGATAGTGGCGCCAGCACTTGAATGCTTTAAAAATCGCAAGCAGTTCCTTGTCATGGATGTTGTAGTTTAGTTCCAGAGGTGTGAAGGTCCAGGAGTGGAAGGTGATTGGGTGGATGTCATTGTCAACTGGAGATATTGTTGATAGAATGGCAGCAAGTGCATAGTCGGAGGCATTGGTTTTGACGATAAGTGGGGACCCAGGGATCCAATGGGTGAGCACAGGAGCAGTTGTGAAAGCCTTTTTCAAGGTTTCAAACGAACTCCAGCAGCATCCGTAAAAACCCACAGAGTATCCTTGCGGGTCAAATGAGTTAGTGGAACAGTAAGATCAGAATAGTTGAATATGAAACAGCAA
The DNA here is from genome assembly GCA_003316585.1 of Gomphus bonarii. NCBI lineage: Eukaryota > Fungi > Basidiomycota > Agaricomycetes > Gomphales > Gomphaceae > Gomphus > Gomphus bonarii. Next base: position 10,262 of record QFEC01074470.1, on the reverse strand, counting down.
TAGAAGTTTGCAAATCCAAGGAATGAGTGCACATCTTTGACTTTTCATGGTTCAGGCCATTCCTGAATGACTTTGACCTTGTTGTCAGCCATGGTAAGGCCGTTGGGTGAGAGGATATATCCAAGATATTTGATGGTGTCAATGTGGAAGAAGCACTTGTCTGTGTGCACATACAGGTGGTTCAACCAGAGTCACTGCAGTACATCTCAAACGTGTCCTCTATGTTGGTCTAGGTCATTGGAGTATATGAGGATGTCATCCAAGTGAATGAGGATGGAGATGTTGAGGAGGTTGGAGAAAACATTGTTCATGAAGCATTGAAATGCTGCAGGGAAATTGGTGAGTCCAAAAGGCATTACACACCACTCGAATGATCTGTATCTGGTTCTGAAGGCGGTTTTCCATTCGTCACCTTCGCAGATTTGAATGAGGTGATAGGTGTGTTGGAGGTCAATTTTTGTGAATATCTGAGCCTTACTGGGACTATTGAGGAGGTCCGTTACTCTGGGGAGCAGATAGCAGTCCTTTTTCATGATTCTGTTGAGCCCTCTAAAATTGACGCAGGGTTAGAGAGAGCCATCCTTTTTGTGGGTGAATTGGACTGGAGTTCCTCTGGGGGACCTGGAGGGGCAGATGAAACCCATGGAGACATGTTCATCTAAAAATTCTCAAAGTGTTTTTAGTTCACTCTGAGAGAGGGAATAGATCAGACCAAAGGGAGGAGATGTTCCATCTTCAAGTTCAATATTGAGGTCATACAGCCTATGTGGAGCTACTGTATTGGCTTTGGCCTTACTGAAAACATCCGTAAAGTTGTAATATTCTTCTGGAATGCCAGTCATATCAACCGGAGCATTGTTTGAGTCTAAATTGTTGGATGCTGTAATCAGTAGTTGGAAGGTTTGCATACCATCCATTTTGGAGATGCGGGCAAATGCTGCTGTGTTCACCAATGCGATTTTGAGAGCAACGAGCAGAGACAGAGACAGAGATGGAGGATCGGATGAGCACGGAACTGATGTTGCTGGCTCAGGTGGCACCATAGACTCAGCTGGAGATGGAGAACTGAACATAATACTACTCAAGGCCCAGTCAATCAACGGATTGTAGCGGGTGAGCCAGTTATGTCCAAGAACTGTGTTAAGTCTGGAGTCAGAGATGTCTTGTCTGAAATGTCTGGAGTGGTCAAACTGCTGATTTGAGCTGAGGTATGGAGTCAAAAGGACTTGGCTTCAACTTATGTGTTACACCCTCTTGCGCCATCTTGTCCTTGAATTTATGGAGTTGTGGAGTGGAGTTGTAGAGTGAGAATGGAGGTAATGAAGTAAGACTAAATCGATATTTGAACTAGGGAACTAGCTACGAATACATGGAGGTATAAATACATTTGAAGTGTGGGATTAGTATGGAGCAGGGTTGTCCAAATGTGGAGGAGTTACTATACTAGGATGCAGGGATGCTAAATGAGAGATGAGGCCATATGGAACTATAGAACATACTAGAAGATGACATGAAGGGTAATAGAAGGAGTGACATGGAATCTGTGTATCAGATTGATTACATGAGGGAAATGATGGAGATGGAGTATGGAGTGTGTGGAGGTCATGTGGAGGTTGTCCATGATGTGGAGTACAACAGAGGATAGAGATCTGTCCAGAGGCCTGAGATTGATCCGGAGGGGCATGGAAATGAATGGTAAATGGGTGCTAAGGGCGGAGATTTGTTAGAGGGAGTCTAGGATCTAACAGTACCTCTCTATTAAAGGCTGAGCCTTGAGGCCACGATGATTAAGATAAAAGTTGCTGTGGGAAAGTAGGTTAGTGCTGGACTAGAGTAGGTATATAAGGACATAGCATTTCTACATTTGTTCAAGTACGCTTGTCAACCTGATGCCCACTCTATGGACCACTTAGAGAGTATCAGAGAGCGAATACATCTGCTCACAGAGGAGTATGAGATGGGGGTGGTGGAGAAGGAGGTGGAGGCAGAGTGCCAGCAGAAGGCAGAGGCAGAATGCCTAAGAAAAGCCGAGGAAGAGGTAGAATGCCTAAGAAAAGTAGAGGAAGAGGTGGAATACCTAAGAAAAGCAGAGGAGGAGCAGAAGGTACAAGAGGAGGTGGAGCGGAAGGAGCATCTTGAGAAGGAGTGCAAGGTGGAGGAGGAGAGGGTGTGCTTTGAAGAGTGGAAGGTGGAGGAGTGGGCAGCCCATGAGGCTGCATGCTTTGTGGAGGCCAGTGGTCCAGCTGGGGACCAGAACAT